>JAOUQZ010000031.1:8881540-8904040 GCA_028564935.1 Neosilurus hyrtlii
TAATGGTGTTGCGGTTGAAGATTTTTCTGAGTTTGTGATCTTTGGGGAAGCGCTTGTCTATTATAGTGAGGAATTTGGATGGATGGAAGTGCACATTGTTTCTTCAAAAGTTGGCACTGCTAGTTTAGACCATTCAGACAGTTTCAAATTAGAGGACCCCATCTAATTAGCAGAGCTTAGGATAACAGTTAAAGCCCTTCAGAAAGTCAAGATCCCTTCAGGGTCTTGAGAAAAAGGGACAGAGAAAAGGGTAATTTCACCAGGACCAGAGAAAGACACTCATCACCATCCTACTCAAAAAAGATAAAGACCCACTGGAGTGCTCAAGTTATCGGCCAGTTTTGCTCATTTGTGCTGATGTGAAACTGTATGCTAATGTTATGGTCACTTGTATGGAGACAGTAATTGGGAAATTAATTCATTTTGACCAGACAGAATTTGAATTATGAAAGGCAGCGTAGCAGCTGATAATGTTTGGAGGCTCTTTCATGTTCTTGAGGCCACAGATACTATGCTGGATGATTTCTTCATTTTGTCTCTTGATGCCCATAGCTTTTGATGGGCAAGAATGGAGTTATTTGTGGTTGGTCATGGAAAGATTTTGGTTTGGGTGAGCCCCAACTGTACTCATTGCCAAGCTCAGAACCCAGGCACAGTGATGCTTATGTTTTCGGAATGCTCAGTAAACAATGATTTCTGGATTCAGGTCATGTCAACGATCTCTGAGTTATCAGGGTCTGCAATGTCACCAGACCCCTGCCTTTTTCTATTTAATCATGATTTATTATTGTCTCTCAGTCTGAATCAGCAGAGGCTTAACTGCAGCTAAATGGCTATTCTGCTGTTGTGGTATAAAACTAATATCTCCTTATTTCACTATTGAATGGTAACCTACTAGAGCATAGCATCTCTTGAATGTACAACAGCAAGGCATAATGGAGCCAGAATAACTATTATACAGGCAGGTCAAACATAGCTGTATTTATTAGAGACTACCTCAGAAAGAGCAGCTCTCCATCCTCCCATACATACCCACACTGAATGACGTAGGACCATGGGCATTTCAGCTTTAGTGGTTTGATTAGACAGTTGTTGTTATATCATTTTCCTTATTATTTAATTTCTTCTTATTATTAGCACTGAACCAGAATTTTTGTTTGTGTGTGGCACATCAGCAGCAAGGATAAAACAGAACATAAGAAAAAAGAAAAACAAGGTGATAAGAGGAATTTTACAGCACAACAATCATGTCTGTCATAAATTGCTGTATTCATATTCATGTCCATGTTGATGCTGTTGATGGTCAATTTTCATAAGATTTATGGAGGACCAAATTTATGACATTGACATTTTAGACCAGCAGGCCATAGGCCTTCCACAGTTCATGTGTCCAAAACACACAGCGCCCCCATTGGCCTGATACCCCAATTTCCTCCACTTCATTTCACCCTAAGCACTTGTTGGGGTCCTGGGGAGAGTTTAACTAGCACGTCACCTAGGTCCTATTGTCCCCACCCCGGTAGTTTTCTTCAACCCACATGATCTCACTTATTAAACTATTGGATGATACATTAATGAAGCCAAATGACCAGAAGGGAGCACTATCAGAACTTCTGCTGAAGTAAGGGTAGGTCTTATTATCGGGGTAGGTCTTATTATCGGGGGAAACACAGTATTATTTTTTTTTCTTCCCTCAATCACTGGTTGAATGCAGTAACTTTACCCACACATATCCTTTCATTCGGTGTCATTTCACACGCAAAATGCAGACTTAAAATCTCTTTTCTCTTGTCTTTCTCTTAGCCTAGGTAAATAAACATACTGCAAATCACTTCCAGACAAAATAAATAAGTTATGTGTCTTTTAATACTCCTCAGTGTTAGTCTTACTGTGAATTTGATTGACACTTTTATTACTCTTCCTAAAGTCAGCATAAACCAACTGATGACCTCAGCCCAGTCATGGGGTCACAGAAGCCCATAAACTTAACCAGCGTTTTGGAGTATAATCTCCTAGAACCTTTTTTTACTTCTCTAACTGCCCTCTCTCTTCTTACCCCCTGTCCTCCAACGACAGGTAAACCTTTTACTGATAGCGCTTAAACACAGCACAGTCCAATTTTCAGAGTTGCATGCATTTAAAACATTCACTCAGAGAGTAAGAGAGAGAGAGAGAGAGAGTCACTTTCATACTAACACATTAAGCAGAAAAAATTAAATAAATCTTTAAATAATTTTAAATAAATATTTTTCCTTTTTTCTCTTATCACCTAAATTCCTAGATTTTAAACATTCAGTACTTAATAAAAATAAAAAAAAATTACTCACCCCTCCTCCCAGGACACTCTACACTATATATATATATATATATATATATATATATATATATATATATATATATATACATACATACATACATACATGCATACACATATATATAAAATTCTACCCTGTGCTGGATCAGGACATCCATGGTTATTGTTTGGGGTCCTGTGTCTTTTTTAGGTGATATACGAGCCCATTCCTCAAAAGGAACAGGTGTCCAAACAGGAGAAACTTGACCCAAGACCATACCTGCGTGTGCTGCAGGCCATTGACCAGCGATATCCCCCTGAGCAGCGGGGCGATCTGCTGATTTTCCTCAGTGGTGTAGCTGAAATCTCCACTATCATGGAGGCATGCAAAACCTATGCTGCCCACACCAGTCGCTGGATCATACTGTCCCTGCACAGCAACTTGTCACTAGCACAGCAAAATAAGGTACAACACAGGAAGGTTTGGTCTTATAAACCATTGATGTCATCAGTGTATTTAAATGCTGGTGGTTTCTGCCATTTTGGTAACCCAAAATATCCAAAAAGGAAGGAGTATAAATGTTTTATTTGCAGTTTATCTTAGAAGGTTTATTGACTCCTAATTTTTAGCACAGGGTCAATTCATGATTTCTTTAATGTTATGTGACAACTTAATACATGATGTTTTATTTTACCTGGAAAACAACAAATTCAAAAAGTAATAGATTGCATCTGTGTGGGTTCCTGTATAAGCTGTGAATTTGCTGTGACCCTGACCAGGGTAAAACTTGCTGAAATTAATGAACCAATGAAACTTTGTTCCCAAGGTCTTTGACATTGCTCCCCCAGGATTAAGGAAATGCATCATTGCCACCAACATTGCTGAAACCTCAGTGACCATTGATGGCGTGCGCTTTGTAGTTGACTCAGGTAGAACAACTTCAATAAATATGATGACTTATTTTATTTTTATTTTTTTGGTCATTGTTGGACTGTAATTCTGTATTGTGTACATTGATGTCCTAACTATATTTTATAATCTGAGTTTGACCTTCTTGACCATATAACCTGTAGGCAAAGTAAAGGAAATGACCTTTGACCCAAAGGCCAAGATGCAGAGACTTCAGGAATTCTGGATTAGTCGTGCCAGTTCCGAGCAGAGGAAAGGTCGTGCAGGTCGAACAGGGCCAGGAGTTTGCTACCGACTCTATGCTGAGTCAGACTATGAGGCCTTTGCCCCTTACTCTGTTCCTGAGATCCATCGAGTGGCTCTAGACTTGTTAGTGCTGCAGGTACAAGTTCTGTTATGCTTCTTCTCTTACCTTAACCCAGCTTGCATTAAAATTTCACAGGTAACATTCCATTGATCAAAACAGATTATAAAGTGTATCCTGCAGTGAGGATATAGCAAGACCAAGGTTGGACTTAAGGGGCTCCGTGACTTGAACTGTTGTCAGAGCTATAGGCACACACTATGATTCAAATCTGCAACTGCTGAAATAAAAAAAATGACTGCTATAACAAGCAACAGCAGGATGTCCTAAAGAATGAGAGAGGCCCCACAACTGTACATTGACTCAAGCACAGAAGCTTCCCAACCCTCTTATTGCCAGACAGTTCCCAACTCTACCATTGCCAGAACCAAAACAAATGAACAAGTCAGATCACTGACATACAACTAAGCATATTAAAGCACCTGAGCAAGGAAATTGGTGCTAATATTCATTTTAAAATATTTTAAGTGCTTTATAGCAAACATAGATCTACAAAAAGTTAATGAATACATACTCTACTTCTTCTGAACAACCTCTTCCTCCCCTCTTTGCCAAGTGACATCAAAATGGACCTGGCCTCACACACTGTAAACCATGTAAAGTGCATCATCTCTACTTTTGCCTTAGTTATTTAAAGTGTTGATTAAAATCTATATATCTGACCATACTTATCATAGTTTTAAGAAGGTGATTACTGACATTCAAGTCTTCACTAATTCCAAATGGCTAGCTTGTTGCTATTATTAATGGCTATTTTTGTCTGCTATTGTTGTGCTTCATTTTCAGTCCATGAATTTCAGGGATGAATGTTGAAGCACACTGTAGTACAACATTACCAATATCCACATAGGTTTGTAACTGTAACAGTGCAGTTAAAAGTATCTATTATTATTATTTTTATTTTTTAAGCTTTAAGTACTATAGCAGAGCTAACAAATGGCATACCTTCTTGTCCACTTCAAATCTCGATCATCACTTACAGTACTGGCCCAGAGAATAACATCTGAAATGGTGTTATGCTGCTGTACTGTTATTTGCATCCTTTAAAGTGTGTGTGTGTGTATAGTTATACTCTATATAATTTGTGACCCACTCCAGCAAAATACGGTTTAAGTAGGAAATTTGAGCTACTGAGGTATTGATATATTTGAAAAGAAAATTTAATATGCTTTTGAATGAGGTATAATACATGATTATAGCATTTAGTTTACCATTGTATGAGTCAGGGGAGTACCTTGTAAGTAGGCAGAGTATTCTGGTGGTAAATATGGATAATAAGGAAATACCCTAAGCAATCACAAAAGCCGTTTGAAAATCAGCAAAATAAGTGAATATTTCTATTGTTTTGCAACAGCTTGAACATAGAACCCTTTCTTAAACAAGTATTATAGCATGAATAGATTGTGTTTATGAATATTTGAACTTGGTCATGTAGAATTTTATGCTTTGAAGGATGCATTTTTGGCGATTTTGCATTTTCGTCCAGGTACGCCATTTTCAACTTACATTGGCTCTTACTCTAAACACTTAATCCATATTATGCTGGAGCGGGTCACATTTATGCACACTGCCTTTTTTCTTTTTTTAAATAAATATTGATTACCAAGAGCAATTCTATTCCATTTGTCTTAAAAACTGGTCTGTTGTTTTACCTGTATATAAACATAGTCAGTCATTTGATTTAAACCTTGCACTATTGTGGCACTGTTATATGATATGATGTGTGTTGACTAAAACAGACTTGATGTTTTGAACCTGGTCTTTAATTTACATAATTTTACTGCCTGGAGTGCCAGTGATGCAGTGGGTAATGTTGCAGCCTCACATCTCCAGGATCCAGTTTGATACTGAGCTTTGGTTACTGTTTGGGTGCAGTAAAAACAAAAAGGTGGACAGTACTGCAATTTGTTTATTAATTTATTTATTTTTACTGTTCTTCTTCTTGTTGTTTTGGTGCAGATGAAGAGTATGGGTTTGGGAGATCCTCGTTCTTTTAACTTCATAGACTCTCCTGCAGCCTTTAGCATTCAAACATCTCTGACTTATCTAAAGGAACAAGGGGCACTAGACACTCAGGGAGAACTCACCCCGATTGGAAATCTGCTGGCCAGGCTGCCTGTGGATGTGGTTGTCGGTATGCAACAGTAAAATTTCTTTTGTGCAAAATTTTGTATTGAACCTGGGATCTATGTAGATTTACTCAAATAGTGAAAGAGTGGTTCAGCAAGCTTGAGTAATCATATTCACAAATGAACTGACACCACAGAGTCCTGATTATACTTTATGGAGTGGTCCAATTTTACCGTCATCAATGCAAGATGTCGTGGAAAAATGAACTTAACTCTAGATAGAAATAAATGTGATGGTTATTGAAACAATGCCATGTGCTGTAAGTAAGGTTAAAGGTGGAATGACAAAATATTAGAGTGCAGGACTTTTTTTTCTCTCCCCAGTATATTATGGAACAGACATTTTCTGTGTGTGTGCACACGTGTGTGGACATAACAGATTAAATGCTATTCTTGTTTAATGCCAAAACAGTTTTGATCTTCTTGTACTAAATGCTTTGCCTTTTTTTTTATTAATCTCAACATAATTACTTTTCTAAATAAAAAAACTTGATTCCTTCCAAAATACAAATAACATTTAAAATGTTATAAAAAACTTAAACATAATGTGGTGGTGGTCTGACAAATAGTGTAAATACATTTTAGGCCGCAGCAGTGGTGGCCCAGTGGTAGGGTGCTGGATTACTAATCCCAAGGTTGGGGTTTCAAGCCCCACTATCACCGGGTTGTCACTGCAACCCAGTGCAGCTAACTGGGTTATCAATGGCTGGCCATGTCTCACTCTTTATAGTGAGAGGCATGTAAAAGAACAATTGCTGATTTTCATCGAGAGTTGACCAAACACCCTGAGATCATTACATTCAAAGTTCAGCAGTGCACTCTCTTTGGCACAGCACTTCCAGTCACCTGGCTCATCTTCTCATAACAGAAGTTTTTACATGATCAAGCATTAGTAAACTACAGCAAGGAGAAAACTCGCTATATTTATGTTTCTATTTACAGAAGGATATGTACTAATGAAAATACATCACAGCTACATCATAAGCAACTTTAAAGTGTGTGGCTTTAATTTGTGTGGCCTTTGATTTTTCTTTTATTTGTATTTTCAGGAAAAGTGCTTGTTCTAGGTTCACTGTTCAACCTGGTGGAGCCAGTGTTGACTGTAGCTGCAGCCCTCAGTGTTCAGTCACCATTTCTGCGCAGTGCTCAACACAACCCAGATTGCACCACTGCACGTCAGGCTTTGCAAAGTGATTTAGGAGACCTGTTTACCCTGCTCAACACCTTCAACGAATGGGTACAGGTCAGCCAGCTTTATTTACAATACGATCTGCTATATTTACCTCAAATGTAATTTTTCTGGTACTTTAAACATGGTGACTGGTATTGCACCAAAGTCAGAATTGAAGAGCAACTAAGTTATTATTGTTAATGTGAATTAATTTTTGTTTGTTTGTTTGTTTGTTTGTTTTTACCTTTCTTTGTCTGCATGTTTTTGTCCCTGGTAGGTGAAAGGGGATAGGCGGAGGGACTCTAAAAAGTGGTGCAAAAAAAGAGGAATAGAGGAACAGAGACTGTATGAAATGAGCAACTTGAGAATACAGTTCAAGGTAATAGCATTAAATATGCCTACATTAACTCTACAGGTTCAGAAGACAGGAGCTATGATAGCGGATCTAATGGTGTATTGAGCTTGTTTATTGAGTATTGGCTTATTTGCACTGTAAAAGGCACCTGTCAATATATTACTGCTAAATGCTAAATATGTTTTATGCATTATCTATCCTGGTTGCAGGAGCTGTTGAGGAGTCATGGGCTGGTGGAGCATGAGTCATCCAAAGTGACTGAGGACCAGGCCCAGCGCAGAAAAAGGCTAACTGAATGTCAGAGACTATACCAGCTTAAGAGGGAGCATGAGTTAAAGGAGAGTAGCAGCAGGAAAGTGTTGCACCTGGAGGAAGGCCTGGAGCAAGGATTGTCAAGTGACTCAGACGAGGAAGCAGCAGGATCAAGCAAAAAGGACAAAGACTCTGGTGCACAGGACATAGACATACAGGTGGTCATATTCTGAGAAAGCAGAACAAATCCACAGACACTAGGCATAATTTACTATCCTTTGAAAATGTAATATTTTTCTAGTTCAACAAATGGGTGGTAAGGAGGGAGTTATGTGGCAATGGCAGTATGCTCTGATTGGTCGATGTGTAAGCAATAAATTGTGTATGGACCCGTGTGTATCATCCTGCAAGTTAGTGAGCTAGTCGCAATGTGTACTATGATCTTTAACAGTTTCAGTGGAAAAAGAAACACGCCAAAAGCTACCCATCATGGTCATGGTCAAGCTCTGGCCTGTGATCAGAGGGTAAGATTGAGAAGGGTAAGTGGTAAAGGCATTACACCTGTAATGGATGTAATTAATGTTTATTAATTAATAATAGTCAAAATAATATTCATTAATTACTTCTGTCACACGTATAATGCGTGGTGGCATCGTGGCGTGATGGTTAGCATGTCCACCTCACAGGAAAAAAGGTCCCGGGTTCAATTCTCCGGCTTTGGCGTTTCTGTGTGGTTCTCCCCATGCTTGCGTGGGTTTTCTTTAGGTACCGTGGTTTCCTCCCACAGTTCAAAAACATGCACAGTAGGTTAACTGGCTATTCCAAATGGTCCCTAGGTGTGAGAGTAAGTGTGAATGGTTCTGTGTGCGTTGGCCCTGGGATGGCCTGGCGAGCTGTTCAGGGTGTACTCTGCCTTCACCCAGATTTGGCTGAGATGGGTGCCAGACTCCCCACATCCCTAATTAAGAGTTTCAAGTTTATTTGTCATATATAGGTAACATTTGAAATATCACTACCGGCAAAGAAATTCTTGGAAAAATTGCAAAAGTAGTATAAATACAGAATGCTAATAGAAAAATACTAAAGTGATTGTAGTGCAGAGATAGTGTGTGCATGTACAATGTGTACAATGAGTGTGCAAAAAGTGTGCAGATTGTCCACTATTTCAGCAGATCAATAGCCTGATGGCTTGCAGATAGAATCTGTTCCTGAATCTGCTGGCGTGGGTCCGGATGCTCCTGTACCATCTGCTTGATGGCAGGAGCTTAAAGAGTGTGTGGCAGGGATGGCTGGGATTACAGTGGATATGTTGGACCTTCCTTCTACAGCGCTGAGTGTAGAGGTTCTGGATGGCTGGCAGTTCAGTCCTGGAAATTGGTTATGCTGATCTGACCTCCCTCTGTAGAGCTTTGTGGTCCAGAGCATTACAGCTGCTGAACCAGGTCGTGATGCAGCCAGACAGAATACTCTCAATGGTGCATCGGTAAAAGTTGGTGGGTATTCTGGAGTCCATGCCAAACCTCCTCAGCCGCCGAAGAAAGAAGAGCCGTTGTCTCACTGCTTTCGTGATCACACTCACGTGATGTGACCAACTCACATCCTCAGTGATGTTGATCACCAGGAACCTAAAGTAACTTCTCTCCACCTCTGTCTTCCCGCAATGTGAATGCCCTTCACACTGCAGTCCCTGTAGTCCACAATGAGCTCCTTGGTCTTGCTGACGTTGACGTTGACCATGGCACCATGATGTCAGTGCTCTCCCCTCTGCTCTGTAAGCAGACTCATCTCCATCTGAAATGCAGCCAATGATGGTGGTGCAAATCTGATGATGGTGTTGGAGCTATGTGTGGCCATACAGTCGTTGGTGAACAGGGTATACAGCAGGAGGCTGAGCACACATCCCCCGGGCACACCGGTACTGAGCATCAGTGTGGAAGATGTCACACTACCGATCCCTCATGTAGACAATGCTATTGCATCATCTGTGGATCTGTTTGATCGGTAGGTGAACTGAAATAGGTCAAGTGTAGCAGACAGTGAAGATGTGATGTGAGCCTTGACGATATGCTCAAACCACTTCATGATGATGGAGGTGAGTGCTATTGGGGGATTGTCATTGAGGCAGCTCACATTAGGTTTATTCGGGACAGGGATGATGGTGGTCCTCTTGAAGAGGGCTAGACAAGAGCAGGGAAAGGATAAAAATGTCTGTAAAGACATCTGCCAGTTCCTGAGCACATGACATAAGAACACGATCTGGAATTTTGTCCGGTCCAGGAGCTTTCGGTGTGTTTACCTTTTTAATGTTTTTACACACATCTGCCTGAGGGATCTGAAAAGGACAGCTGACTTCCTCTGACAGAAACTCTGGCTTTCTGTGCTTCTCAAAGTGTGCATTGAAGGTGTTCAGCTCCTCGGGTAGAGAAGCATTCACCTCCCCCACGTTAAAGCTCTTCCCTTGTAGTCTGTGATGGTCTTTAGCCCACTCCACATGTGCCTGATGTTTGAGCCACTGTAACAGGATTCCACCTTCTCTCTGTACTGTCCCTTGGCTGTTCTTCTCAGATCATACTGGGCTTTCCTGTACTCATATGGATCTCCGGATTTAAATGCAGCTGTCCTCGCTTTAAGCGCAGTGCGCACCTCTCTGTTGACCCACAGCTCCTGACTTGGATAGGTCCATACTTCCATCTTTGCCCATACTTCATCTAACTTGTTTTCCAAACTTTGGACATTGGCTAAAAGAATGCTGGGAAGCGGGGGATGGTGTTGTCTGCTCCTCAGCCTTACCAGGACTCTGGCTCTTGTCCCTCTTTTTCTCGGGCGTTGTTTCCGCTCAGGTAGCCAAGGTAAGCCACCTCCATTCATTAAAAAGTTTGTTGCTGGGGTCCAAAAAAGTATTCTCGGACGTCCAGAAGAGTCTGTCTTAAGTGATCACCGTATTGCATATTGCCAGAGAGTTGAAAAAAAAAACACTAGGAAAAAAACAAAATTGAGGAGGATGCCAAACGACAGCAGCCATGCTCAACGGCGCCATCTTGGATTTGTCAGGTATAGATTTCTAATTGAGAAAGTGAAAATAAAATAAGGTCAGCTTGCACTTTTTGGTATTCCACCTCTGCACCAGGTCGTAAGCTTCAGTTTGAAAAAGGTCAGGTTCAGTCTATTATCACTTGAGTGATAAGTCTATCTCTCACCTCTATGGATCCAGGAACTCTGTGAACGTCAGACGGTTGTCACCGCATGTGTTTACAGTAAGCTCAAGGATTAGTGAAAATATTAAAGTATATATACTATACACTGTATGCACAATTATTAGGCAAGTTGTATTTTTGAGGATTAATTGTTATTGTACAACTATACGGTGCTCTTGGTCAATCCAAAATGTTAACAAATCCTCAAACCTGAACATTTAAGAAGTAAAAGTGAAGTTTTGGCTTTCGTAAGAGAATATCTATATGTACACCATTATTAGGCAACTTTATGTGTGCAGAATTATTATGCAACTAAATGAAAAACAAATATTTTCCCATCTCACTTCTTTATTTTCACGTGTTCAAGTCAGAATAATGAATAAACTCAAAATTTACAAATAAACATTTCTGAAATTTAAAAAAAAAATCTCAGTGACCAATATAGCCACCCTTCTTTACGATAACAGTCACAAGCCTTCCATTCACGAAGTCAGTCAGTTTTTTGATCTGGTCAGAATCAACTTTTTTTGCAGTTACAACCACAGCCTTCCAGACATTGTACAGAGAGGTGTACTGTTTACCTTCACTGTAAATTTCCTGCTTAAGAAAGGCCCAACAGTTCTCAGTAAGGATTAAGTCAGGTGAAAAAGGTGGCCATGTCATTAGTTTTTCATCTTTAAGGCCTTTACTGGCCAGTCACGCAGTTGAGTACTTTGATGCATGTGATGGATTGTTGTCTTGCATAAAAATCAAAATCTTCTTGAAAGATGCAGACTTTTTTCTGTACCACTGCTTGAAAAAAGTGTCTTCTAAAAATTGCCAGTAGGTCCGAGAGTTGATTTTGAGTCCATTTTCAACCCGAAAAGGTTCAACTAGCTCCTCTTTAATAATACCTGCACATACCAGTACCCCACCTCCACCTTGCTGGCGTCTGAGTCGAAGTGGAGCTCTGTGTCCGTTACTGATCCAACCACGGGCCCATTCATCTGGTCCGTCAAGAGTCACTCTCATCTCATCGGTACACAAAACCTTTGAAAAATCTGTCTTTAGATATTTCTTGGCCCATTCTTGACATTTCAACTTATGTGTCTTGTTCAGAGGTGGTCAGGTTTCATCCTTTCTTACCATAGCCATGTCTCTGAGAACTGAACACCTCGTATTTCTTGACACTCCAGGTAGGCTGCAGTTGTGGAATATGGCGGCACTGGAGGATAATGGGTTCCTGGTAGCTTCATGTTTGATTCTTCTTAAATCTTTGGTGGTTAATTTGCGTCTTTTCTTCTCGACACGTTTCTTGCGGCCCTGTTGACTATTTGCAACAAAACGTTTGATGGTTATGTGATCACGTCCCAATATCTTAGATATTTCAAGAGTGCTGCCTTCCTCTGAAAGACTTTTTACAATTTTTGACTTTTCAGAGTCAGTTAAATTTTTTTTGGCCTATTTTTCCTGAAGAGAAGAATCTGACTAATAATTATTCACACTTTGATATAGGGTGTTGATCTCCTTGGGCCACACCCTCCCTCGTTACACAAATACACATCACCTGATATGCATTTAATCCAGTTTATACAGCTTGGAGTTGGAAATTATGGATAAAATGATGATATGGTCAAAATAATCACTCAGGAAGGTATGAGTGTTCACAAGTGTATAGAATGTAAACATAAATTCACAGCAGCACTGAAGAAGGCACAAGTGCATGCTTGTGATATTTAACAAAAAAGCCACCCAAGAATAAATGCCACATTTATTGATTGTGTTTATTAATTAAAAGAGAAAATATTAGTTTGTAGGATGCTTGTGATTTATATGAATATACACAATAAAAAAAAATTCAAAAAGAAACTGATTACACATGAAGATTTATCCTTGTGCTATTCTACACATGAGAGATAAAAAATTATCTGACAGTGTTTTGGTTTTATAATCACCCCACCAAAAAAAAACCTAGACATCCTGGCACACTGTTGCTCTTACTGGATTTTCCAGACAACTCAATGGTGTGCACTATTGTAGGGTTTTATTTATCATTTGTTTATTTATTTATTTTAAATAATAAAAGACTTTAACACAGTATAACTTTTATTAACTTATTATGTATTTCTTGTTAAAGGAAGTGAAATTCAAACTGCGGCATGATGTTGGCAAGCTTCAGGAAGAGGCATATGCCAGTGCTACACTGTCATCTCAGCAACGGACTCTATTTAGGCTGGTGCTGTGTCGTGGCCTGTACCCACAGCTGGCCATCCCCGACGAGCATAACTCTGCCCGCAAAGATTCAGAGCAGGCATAAGCGCATACATGCACACATACACAGATGCTTGCACACACACGAAGATGCAGGCACTGAAAAATATACTATACAAATACTGGATATGGTCAGCCTGGTTTCTGTAGACCCTCACATACTTTGTTTCTGTCTTCACATTCACACATTTCTTATTAGAAATTGTCATTTTAAGATATTAAAATATACAGAATATATTATTATTCTCTTCATTTAATATCTAATTTTTTTTGTTGTTATGTAGGTTTTTCACACTCGTAACAAGCAGGGTGTCGTGATTCATCCCACCAGTGTTTTTGCTGGTAATTCGGATTTGCTGCACATCTCTCATCATGAGTTCAGTAGGTTTGACACATCCTTTTATATTTGATCACTGTGATACTGTGTATATTTATTAGGTATTAAATATTCTAGTCTATATGTATTCTCTTTCCCCCTTTGTTTATATATATTTTTTTCTGTCTCAAGGTGCTGAGAAGGGGCAGAGTAATGAGCATCAGTTATTGGCTTTTGTAACTCTGCTTGAAACTAACAAGGCCTATGTGTCAAACTGTGTACGGGTTCCTGCCCTGCAGGTTAGATAAATAACACTAGCATGTATGATCTAAAAAATACAAAGTATAAGAAGTCTCTGTGAAGAAATAGAAGTAGCAATTCATGCACTCTTAACTCCTGTCATGGATGCCCTGAGACAGTGGTGGTTCAGTGGTTAAGGCTGTGGGTTACTGCTAAGAAGTGACCCATTACCACCAAGCTGTCACTGTTGAGCCTTTAAGCAAGGTCCTTAACCCTTAAATTCTCATTTGTGTCAGTGAGTTAAAATAATGTCTTACTCTGAGTAAGACTGTCTGCCAGATGCTGTGAATAAAATGCCCAAAACCCTTTTAAAAGTTGTCACTTCCAGCATACGTGACCTATCTTGAAAACCCTCAGTATGCTGGTTTAAAAAAGCTTAAAGATAAGTGGGCTTCCACTTCCAATCTGCTGATCCTAGTTTAAAATTGCTTAAAAATTGTAAAACCTCTATAAGCAAACAGGCAATCTGAAGTAAACAAAAAAACCCCAGCAAATTTCAATGTCCTTTTTTCCCACAAAAAAGAACTTAGAAATCATATAAGGAAGCTAAGGAGCACTCATATAGAGAAAGGTACCTCTTCCAGGCACAAATGGATTATTTTAACTTGTCATTTTTGTGATGAACGCCCTAGTGAGCGTCTGATGAGCATTTTCGCACATTTTTTAAAATGGGCATTTTACAAGATTTCCATTTTTTTTTTCAACATGATCCTATGCAAAATTTAAAGGTATGTTACTTGTAAAAACCCTACCTTTAAAAAAAAATCATACAAATCTGTGTAACTTTAGAGCTATCTTGCTCTCAAACAAACCAACCAAAACTGATGAAGGTATGTTCTCCCCGTGCTTGCATGGGTTTACTCCAGATATACTTATTTCCTCCCAAAGTCCAAAGACATGCACATTAGGCTATCTGGCTGCTCCAAACTGCCCCAAAGTGTGGGGTGGGGGGGGGTGGGGGTTGGCAAGCAGTTCTGGGTATACCCTACCTTCACCCAGAGTTGACTGGGATAGGCAGTTCAAAAAAAGAACATAACTACATATTGAAGTTGTTTCTTTTCTAAGGTTATTTTTTACAGAAGCTACTGGGGACCACATTGTTATCTAGGGATTAATAAAAATTAAAAAAATAAAAACAAAAATGAAGGATAGTGTACTTACTTTTTATTCGTGAATGAATATCCTATTACCATAAATATTTAGTATTATTCCACAAGTCTTGATCTCTCTTCAGGTTTTGCTGCTGGTGGCAAACTCAATAGACAGCAATGCAGACTGCACACGCCTGGTGGTGGATGGCTGGTTGGAGCTGTTTTTTAGTGAAAGTGTTGCAGCTCTCAAAGTGCTGTCTTCTGCCCTTACGTTGAGAGACAAGTGGGACAGTCTTCTGCAGGCCAAGTTGAGCCAGCCAGCTTTAAGTTCTAACGCAGTTCTGGGGCTTGCTGGCCCAATATCTTCCCATCATGAGTTAAAGAAAGTCACAGAAGGACTTGTACGCTTTCTACTGTATAATGAGGTAATGTGTCTTCCAGTGCTAGATATGTGTAGGTAACATTTATTTAAGATTGCAAGACAGTTTTCTTAGTGGTTAATTAGTTTGAAAGTATTGTAAATAACCTGGCGTAGGAACATCAGTAAATTTTCCTATTTGTAAGAGCCTTTCTCTAAATTAATCCTAATAATGCTTGTGATATAAGATTGTGAACTCTGCCGCTTGTTCCAATGAAATAGAAACATATTTAACGCAGAAGTCTCTGTCCAGGTGAGTTACAGTCTGAGAAGGATTACCTCCCTGGAATCTCAGAACCTGTACATCGGACCACAGCTGAATATGAAGGTTTCCCTCCCTCCACTCTTCCCTGAGATGAAAGCTGAACCTGATTTAATTAAAGGAGGTCTACATGTAACCAAGTACTTCACCTATAATTGCCTCTGTGTAAGTAATCTCTTCACCTTTTAAGGTATTAGTGAACTCATACCCATAAGTTATTACAAAAAAACAACACTCAGAGACATATCTTTACAGAATGCCTACCTTGTGAATTTTTTTACTGTCATATACAATGTGCAATATATTCAGTGCTTAAAAGATTTTTATTTATCACTTTTTTAGTCAGGGCCATGGGCATTTGGACAATTACAATAAAATTAATAATAATAATAATAACTATAATAATTATAATTATCATTGTTATTATTGTTGTTGTTGTTTTTGTTGTTGTTCTTATTTTTGCTGTTGTTGTTGTTGTTGTTGTTATTATATTTAATATCACCTTGGACCTTGGAGGCAGGAGTATGGTTCTCCAGGAGGGCAATGTTATGTAGGGCCTTAAATGTGAGAAGCAAAAATAAAAAATATTTATTTTATGGCTAGCAGGAAGCCGGTTGAGCAGATGTGTTTTGTGGCTAGTTAATTTAGAGCATGTAATCCTTGCTGAGGAGGCTTGAATTATTTGGCACAGGTGAAGTAGCTTATTAGGAATGGCAAACAGGAAGGAATTGCACTAGTAATTTTTAGGATGGAAAAATGGGCAATGGAAAAAAGCACTATGAGAAACATTGTATACAGTGAAGGATTGAATATTATCCAAAATAACACCAAAGTTCTTATCCTAAGTAGAGCAGGGTAGCATGTAGTCATCAATGGAAAGGGTGAATGTGTCTTTACAACAGTTGCTGTTTAATTTAAAATATTTTTTACTCATCCACAGTGACGCAGGCTTTGTTTTTGTTTTTTCCTGTCTCCAAACACCACAATGGATTTGTACTAAACAAAGAATATCTCCTCTTTAGGTCAAGGTTTTTACCAGAACTATTCTGTTACGTGTTCAGAAATTACAGCCATTTAATATAGTCCAGTTATTTGTACAGGTTTAAAAGTGATTAAACAAGCCAGTCAATTCAATTTCAAATTATAAATATTAGGATTTTAATCCATTTAAAAGTTTTAATCCAATGATTTCCTGAGGTCTTAAACCCATGCATACCATCATCAAATGCTAAATTTCCTCTTTTGAGCTCTTCTGTTGCTGTTTGTTTGTGAATCTTTCTGCTTTTGTGTTTAGTTTAGTTTTTTTTTTGTTATAGTGTATTAATCCCACAAAGGCAATTATTGCCTCTGCATTTAACCCACCCAAAGTGAGCACACACTTGTAAACAGTGAGCACACATACCCGGAGCAGTGGGCTGCCACACACATTGGGGCGGCCGAAGAGCAGTTGTGGGTTAGGTGCCTTGCTCAAGGGCATTTCAACCATGAATGGAAGGTGCAGCTCACTCACTCACCGCAACACATTTTTCCTGCTGGTTCAGGAATCGAACCAGTGACCTTTTGGTCCCAAAGCCGCTTCACTAACCATTAGGCTACTGCTGCCCCCCACACATGCACCACAATAAAGTAAAAGAATTAAGTTGGATTGAGGCTGTGACTGGCTCTTGTTTTGTGGTATGTTTTGTATCTGTCTCTACTGTGAAGCGCAGTTTTGAAGTCAGTTTTGTAGCATTTTTTATAGTGTGACCAGTATAGTGCTATAGTATACAAAATTCATCCTGCTACTTCTGACAGCAGTCAGTAAATACCAGTGAGCCAATTTTATTAGCAGCCATTAGACAACCCATGCTGTTACTCTGCATCTACTTTGTTTGACAGATAATGTGGTATGCTGTGGATTATTTTTATTTATTCATTTATTTTTTAATACTGTATTAATTCTGCAAGGGAAATTTTGACTTCTGCATTTAACCCATCCAAAGTGAGCGTACACACACTCGGAGCAATGGACTGCCTCACGATTGCAGACTATTCTTAAAGCTTTTGTGCTACATTTTAGTTACTCTCATTTCAGTCTAGTTACTTTTGAGCATTTGATGATGGGTTTCATGGCTTCCAGTCTTCAGGCAGTCACTGACTCTGAAGGATTTTAATCCCAATTAAAACATATGCTTATATTTGTAATTGCTAGTTTGTACAGTTACTTTTGAGACAGTGAAAATTTTATCTTTGTTAAAAAATGACTGTAATTCATAAACTATTTATGCAATTTTTTTTGTTATAATAAAGCTGAAAGTCTACATTACACTTACATCTTAAATGCTTCATCTTGAAATTTATGAAAATTTTCATTGTCCAAATATTGATGGACATAATTTTAATACACAGTTGTTACAGTTGATTCTGTTACAGTTGTGGTGATTTTGGATGCACTCATCATGGTTATAAACGGCATGAAAATTTTAGCTTTTTCAGTTATTAATTTTGACTATTCTACTATGGGGCAGAAAGTTTGTTAAACACATTTAATATATATTTTTAAAATTATATTCTAGTTTTTCTAAAATGAACACTTGTTCAAAATTGTACATACAGGGTTACAAATAATAAATGTATACACTACCATTCAAAGGTTTGGGTTCACACAGACAAACTCACATTTTCCATGAACATACAAACTTCAGTTAATCAGATTAATATAAGACAGAGTTACAAATAATAATTACTTTAAATAATCATATTGTCCTTCAAACTTTGCCTTCATTTAAAAAAAATCCTCTATTAGCAGCAATAACAGCCTTGCAGATCTTTGTCATTCTGTTAATTTGTGGAGGTAAGATGAACAAATTTTACCCCATGCTTCCCGATGCACCTTCAACAAGTTACACTGGCTTGACTGGCACTTTTGTACAGTAAGATAATTATACTTGGTAATAATATTGTTTAAAGAATATTTTCTTATTTTAAGAAATTTTGCTAAGTGTAATTATCTTACTGAAAAGTAAGATAATTGCAAGCCCAGTATTGGCATGACATTTATGCCCATGATGAGTGTATGTAAACTTCTGAGTGCGACTGTATATTAGGTATACAGGGCATATATTTTTGTAGACAGGTTGAATTCAGACAATACTTTCTAGCGAGTCCTCTGGAAAGGCTTCAAGAAATATTCAAGAATTCATATTAAAGTTTCAAATGTGATTTTCTTTATTAAATAATCCAATAACAAGTGTGGTTTTATTGGTCCTTTAGTAAATAAATAAACAAACAAACAAATAAATAAATAATCAGTGTTTAAGTTTACAGTATATATGAGCTTTAGAGCTTTAGAGATTCCTCTATCACTTTGGTACATAGTGTGGCAGTAGAATACACTGAATGGACACACCACTGGTGAGTGACCTATAATTGACTTTGGTGACCCACTCATTCTTTAGCCTAGTTTGAGTTTATGTCTCTTTTGTTTGCATGTGTACAATAAAGGACTCCAGAGACTTATATAGTGAATGTCTGCGAACATTTTGGACTTGCCCTCACTGTGACCTGCACATGCCCTTTACCCCACTGGAGCAAATGCAGCATGAGGCCACCTGTAGGCCACTTAAGGAAGAGCATATTGAGGCGGGTAAGACTGTTTGATTTATAATTGATGCTATATAGATATAGATGTATACTAAGTATGCATTGTGTTAATTTCTGTTTTTCCTAGTAAAACCAGTGGCTTGGAATAGTATTGACTCCCTTGGCATTTTTCCTATTTTGTTACCTTACACCTGGAATAAAATGTTTTTTTTTTCTTGGAGTTTACATAATGGACCTACACAAAATAGGCCAATTTGGTGAACCGAAATAAAAAATAAACCAACAAATATGTAGTCACTTAAAATTCAAAATAAGAAAGCACATGTAGAGTTGGCATTGGGTCTCGCCAAACATATAGAAGAAGGGCATTTAGTCAGATGAGATGAAATTTAAACTTTTTGCCTCATGCCTGGTACAAACTAAACACCGTCCCATGCATGGTGATAGGAGTATTATGCTGTAGGGTTTTTTTTTATTAGCAGGGATTGGGAAATTTGTTAGAAATGAGGGGATGATGGGAAATTCTTGTGTAAGAGAAACTCTAGAAGGAGCTGGAGCAGTTTTGCTTTGAAGAATGGGCAAAAATGTTTTTGTACAATTTTATGTTTGCTTCACAAAAACAAATATTTAGCATTTTTAATGGGGTTAACATGTGTAAATAAATTGTTAAAAAGCCCCAAACATCCATTTTTTTTCCAGGTTGTAAGGCAACAAAATAGGAAAATAGGGTTTTAATACTATTTACAAGTCAGTGTACATGACGTTTCTTGCATGAAATTGTATGCCCTGGGGAATAGTTATAAAGACTGGGTTGGTACTTAACAGGAACCTGCAGTCTTTTACCAAAGTTTAATGTGAGTCTACTTTCACAGAGCCAGACACGGTAAAATCTGGATCATCTTCTAATCTGACAAGACTTTACCACTGTAATACCTGCAAGAAAGATCTAACCCTAAGCTCCACCGAGATACTTAAACACATGCGTCAGCACCATTCCTGAGGTCTTTATGCCCCTGGACAAAGAAATAACTCAGTACCAGATATAGTTATACTGTATTTGTTTTTTGTTTTTGTTTTTTAAGGAAGAAAGTTCTGAAAAAATATGGTAAAAATAGATGTGTACTTTTTTTTTAAACATTTAGCAATGTGTACATAAAAACTTGTGTGTATTTAATTTTTTTACAGTATAAATACACTGGTCTAGAAATGTTTTGCTCTGTGTGCTTTATGGATCAACAATGAATGTTGTTTCTGTATCAATGTCCACTATATGTGACACTTGAAAATGCTCGAAGTTTTTCCAATTGGTGGCATTAGGGAATAAATTAAGCTGAGTCTCACCTTACAAAAATTGTTTGGCATTGCACGTGCAAATCTTTTGTCAAAAAGGTTTTCACATTTCTGAGCAGTCTTTTGAGGACCTCGTAGACTCCTTGAAAGTCCTAAATCCAGCTAGTTTCAATACTAGAATTGTATATTGTTCAAAAGTTTCTAACCAGTTAATGCAAGCCTGAAAACCTTTTTTTGGCTATAGAGATTATGATGAACTGCCTAAAGATACACAATATTGTATAATTCAGATATCCTAAGTTTCTGTAAAATATAGAATGATGATTTAATTACAGATACAAACCAACAATATATAACACATTAAAGCAGCACAATGGTACAAACTCAGAGAAGTCAGACAGCACAGGGGTTAACAAAAAACTACTTTTTGGATAGGGAAAGGTTTGTAGGTAGGCATATGATTTGTCATTTTTTTCCTCTGTAATCTATTACATTTTATTAACTTTGCTTAACAATAAAGTGCTTATAATCTGGACTTAATGTGTAATTTTACTGATGAGTGGGTACTGTTATAGCATTGTCTCCAGTGTCATATCAAAATACCTACACAGCATAAATAGCATCACACTGACATTTCAGTGATTTCTGTCTCAAACGTTACTTCAAAATCTGAGTTAGTGTCAAGATCTATGTGGTGTTACTCAGCAGAAGTGGTATATTAATAGCCTGGGAAGGATGGAAAGTAGCAGCTTGTAGACAAATATTTTAAAGCCATTCACATCAAATATGCAAAATAATCTCTGACTTTCAGTTTATCACAGGCAGTGTTTGATCTGAGTTGTCGAAAGTCTTTACTGTGAGTAGTTTTGTACATTCAATTGCAAATATGTGTATTCAATTGCAAAAAAAAATCAAGGTTCATACTAACAGATTTATGTAGTTAATGTCAAATGTTATACAAAATAACAGATATGTTTATATTTGAATAATGTATGGTCATGCTGGAACAATTGCTGAAAAAAATGATTGGTTTAACAGGACTGATATTCAGCTATAAATTATATAGTACTAGTTCACTACAAAGGTCACTTTATAATGGATTGCAAGGAGAAATTAGTGGAATTGTAGTGAATGAAGCTAAAAGTGACTAAACACCTGTGGAATTGTGTATGCACTCTTAAATTAAACAGATGAGTGAGTGGGTTTTTTTTCATATGCAGGTACAGATCTATCACTCAGCCATATCTATCTTCACCATAACCTATATTCACTTCCAACTTTTCCAATATTTTCTGTGCGCACCCCCCCCTCCTTCTTTTTTTTAAAAATTATATTATTAATTACATTGAATACATACATCAAGGCCCACCGCATGAGCTGGAGGAAGTGGCTGGCTAGAGGTATGTCTGGACCTTGCTGCTTAGGCTGCTGCCCCCGCAACTCAACCCCCGAACAAGTGGATAAAGTTGAAGGCGTACATTAAGGCCAATGTTTCTGGTATGTTGGTTAATAATTTTGGCGGTTTCATAATCTTTCTGGTTTTTGAGAGCAAGATACATACCACACTCTCTCTCTTTCTTCCTCTCTCTCTCTCTCTCTCTTTCACTCTCACATATATATGGGGACAGCCATAGCTTAATGGTTAGAGAAGCGGCTTTGGGACCAAAAGGTTGCTGGTTCGATTCCCGAACCAGCAGGAAAAGTGTGTGGCAGTGAGGGAGTGAGCTGCAGCTTCCACCTTCATGGCTGAAGTATCCTTGAGCAAGGCATCTAACCCCCAACTGCTCTCTGGGTGGTCCTGTGTGTGGCAGCCCACTGATCCGAGTGTGTGTGTGCTCACTTTGGATGGGTTAAATGCAGAGACAATAATTTCCCATGCGGGATTAATACAGAATATTAAAATAAAAATAAATAATCCAAATGTATTCACCAGTCAACCGTAACATTAAAACTACCTGTTAAATGCATTAAAATGCACTGTTTTGACATTCTGTTATAGCCAACATTAATAGTTTCAGCATTTTGTGCTACAGTCTCTATTCTGTGGTTTTAATATTATGCCTTGTGTGTGTGCGAGAAAGAGAGAGAGAGAGATAGCACAGACCAGACTGTAATATCACTGGCTTTTGGTTATAGGTGAAGTGTGCAATGAGGGGAGGAGAAACATACAAAGAAAACACATGGGAGTACTTTTTGTGTTGTTTTTGTTTGTTTGTTTGTTTGTTTGTTTTTGTTTTTTGCAAAACATCCAGAAAACAACAAATTAATATTATTTTATATTAGATTCAATCCTTTCTTTCTATCAAAATTAATGACAGAACTG
>JAOUQZ010000031.1:8913416-8932425 GCA_028564935.1 Neosilurus hyrtlii
TACTATGTAAAGCTGCTTTGTGACAATGTCCATTGTAAAAAGCGCTATACAAATAAAACTGACTTGACTTGACTTGAGTCTTATCCTGGAACTTGCTCTCTGGTTTTCACTGTACCAGAAAGTTTTTCTGAGATTTTCATCAGAGATGCAGCAGCTCTTTATGGTTTTTGTCAGAGATGCCAACACAGAAAGCGTGCAAGAGTGCTCGTCAAGCTGAGATGGTGGGGATTACACGCTGTGCTCCCACCTTTACACCTGGTGAATGTCTGCTCCCTGGCAAATAAGATGGATAAATTGCTGCTTCTTAACATAAGAACTGAAGACTTGGGAGATCTGCCACCCTGTGTTTTATTGAAGTCTGGCTCAGTGAATGCATCCCGGACAGTGCACTACGGTTGCCGGGCTTCCAGCTTCTCCGCACAGACCAGGGGAAATCAGATGGAGGCAGAATCTTCTTCTACATCAATGAAGGTTGGGGTAAGAATGTCACAGTGTTAAATAAGTCATACACCCTTAATTTAGAGACTCTATTCATAAACTGCAGACTGTTTTATTCACCACGGGAGTTCTTGCATGTTCTGTTTGGAGTTTATATTCCACCTCAGGCTTGTATAACAGAAGCGTCACGGCAGCAAGCTGATCAGCTAACAGATGTGGAGAAAAAACACCTGGACTCCCTTAACATTATTCTGGGGGATTTTAACATGCAAATCTCACCTACAAACTTAAAAAATCCGCCGTCGAGAGCCTCCTGACCTACTGATGTACAGTGTGGTTCAACAGTTGTACTGCAGAAGACAGGTAGGCCCTGCAGTTGGTGGTGAGGATGGCAGTGTAGGTAATTGGAACTACACTACCCCCCTCAGTGACATTTCCACTGGCAGACTTCAGAAGAAAGCCAGTGGAATTATCAGACATCCCACACACACAGGACACCCTCTTTTCTCCTTTGGAAAAGATACAGGACATTAAAAACAAAAACTAACAGGCTCAAGAACAGCTTTTGCCCACACACTGTTAAATGTGCCACCCCACCACCTCCACCGCCACACACTGACTGAATAAACATTCAGACCATCTTCCTGGATAGTGCAATATTACTCTTCTTAGTGCAGTACTCATGTTTAGAGCAGGTCTTGAACATCATACAGTATAGCATCATCCTTTTGTGTATGTGTGAATATGTGGATAAATATATATGTCTGTTAATTTGTAAATATGTAGATATATATACACACTTTACATGCGCACACACTACCTCTGCACTACAACCACTTTAGTGTTTTTAGTGTTTTTCTTTAGTGTTTTCCTTAGTGTACTCCATTAGTATTTTTCCCACTAGTATTCTGACTATGTATATATATATTTGTACAAACAGTCCAGAAACAAGCTGACTGACAAAGGAGATCAGAGTAGCTAAGCTACAGTGTGAATTTAAAAAACAGCCTCTCAGCCAATGATCCTGCATCAGTGTGGAGAGGTCTGCAGCACAACAGACATGCCACTACAGGACTACACTCCCCTTCCTGTGGAAAACTCCAAACTGGCAAATGACCTGAATGTTTCTACATCTAATCTGCAGATTCGAACAGTCCCCATCTATACCTATCATCCACACAAAAGGTTGATCTATGACCCCCCACTGTCAGCCCCTCATTCCCCCTAAACTATACTAAGGATCTGTGAACGACATGTGAGACAACTCGTTCAGAAGCAAAAAACTGAAAGGCTCCTGGACCCAATGTCACCTTCCTGCTTTAGACTCTGCACATAACAGCTAGCATCCATCTTCACCCAAATCTTTAACCAATCTTTGGAGCAGTGTGAAGTGCCCTCTTGCTTTAAACGCTCCACCATCATGTCAGTACCCAAGAAGTCCACCAGTGCAGGCCTGAATGAATACAGGCCCATTGTCCTGTGGAAATCCTTCAAAAGACTAGTATTGAGTCACCTGTAGGACATCACAGGCTGCCTGCTGGCAGATGACACAGCCAACATGGGCCTGCACTACATCCTGCATCACCTTGACTCCCCAGGGACATATGCAAGGATTCTGTTTCTGGACACCAGTTCAGTGTTCAACACCATCATACCGGAAATCCTCCACCGGAAGCTCTCCCAGCTCACAGTGCCACCTCCCCATCACCAGCTTCCTGACTGACACAACTAAGAGAAATACAAATGGTTTTGGGCCTTAAAGTCATTTCTGGAGGACAAAAACCCCCTCCATTTATTTAAATTATGTAGAGAATATTTAATCAAGAAACAGCAATCTGGATCAGTGGAAACAGTCCAAATTTGAATCCAATTGAACAAATATGGGATTTCATTCACTCACAATCTGATCACACAAAGGTTTCCTCTCAAATGGCTTTGGGAACATACATTCATTTTCTGAACCGCTTAATCCTAATTAGGGTTGTAGGGAGGCTGACACCCATCTCAGCTGACTCTGAGAGAGGGCAGAGTACTGCACACCCTGGACAGTTCGCCAGGCCATCGCAGGGCAGAAACACGCTGATGGCAGTGCAACTTTAGTCAGCATTTAGTTTCTTATTTAATTTTGTTTTACATTTAAAAATTTTGTTAAAATCTCTATGTATGGCAGGTGGGTAGGTAGGTTATCAACTGAACTAAACCTTATTTAATGAAAAACCATGGTTGTGGTTTTTACTATTTTCAGATTAGGACCAGTTTGGATGGCAAATGCAGTAGTAGTAGTATCTTAAATTTATTTGAAATTCAAAATATCAATTAATTATGCCAAACTATTTTAAAAGAAAAGTTTTGAGTGAGAAAAACAAAGGGTTTAATACTATCTTTACTGGCAGACAGATACAGTAAGTGTCGGGTTGCTTCCATCCTCAGAATGTCAAAGACACTTGTTCATAAGAACAATGTCAAGCAGCAGACATTGTGGACAACAAAGTTACAGACTGGCAGAGGGCAGAAGCAACTATCCACTGACCAGGATGCTTGTCAAGTCCTTCAAATGTCACTCAACACCCACAGAATGACTTCAAGTGACCTGCAAAAAGAATAGCAAATGGCAGCCAGGATTGGGCATGGCATGGAAACAGGCTTCTCTGAATGAAGTTAAAGTCATGCAAAAAAGCAAAAAAAAAAAAAAAACCTTCATCAGTGAGAGGCAAAGAGGACACAGGCTGAGGTCTGCTAAAGGCCATAAGTACTGGACTGTAGAGGACTTGACTAAGGTCATATTCTCTGATGAGGCCATTTTTCAGCTTTTTCCATCACCTGGTAATCTAATGGTTTGATGGAGACCTAAAGAGGCATACAAACCACAGTGATTGGTGATAATCTGGAGGCTTCAGCAAGTTTGGAACTGGACAGGTTTATGTTTTGAAGGATGTATGAATCAAGCTATTTACTAGGTTCTCCTAAAAGTAAACTTCCTTCCTTCTGCTCTGACAATGCTCCCTAACTCTGAGGATTCGACCACAAACTCAAGACCCTGTCATTGCCTGCCCAATCTGCAGACTCCACTGAAACCATCTGGAATGTGATCAAGCCTTAAAACTAAGCTGAGCTAATTGAATTTTTGCACCAGGAGTGGCATAAAGTCACCCAATAGCAATATTTAACACTTGTGGAGAGCATGTAAAATTCAAGAAAGATGTGATTGAATGTTAGGGTTATTCCACCAAATACTCATTTCAGTACTGTCCTGTTTAAAAATATAACTATGAATAAAATTTTAATTGTACACAATTTATTTTTTAAGGTCAGTAAACACTTCGTCTTTTTTGCTATTTTTGTTCAATTTACTGGTTGTTCTTCCTTGGACTACCTTTGGAAGATGCTTACAACTGCATACCAGGACACACCCCAAAAGACCTGCTGTTTTAGAGATTTTTAGACCAAGTAGTTTATCATCACAACGTGGTGCTAGTGAGAGTCACTCAGGTCCTAACTTTTGCTCATTTTTTCTTAATCTAACTTATCGCCTTCCACTCTGGACTGTTCACTTTCTTCCTAATACATCCTAAATAGAAGGTGGCAGAGAACAAAATAGTCAATGTTATTCACTTCACTTGTCAGTGATCATGTTTGTAATGTTATGGCTGATCAGTGTTTATACATATGCCTTGCCTTCTTTGCAGAGTCCATCCTGTTATCACTGATTCCCGATAAAACTATTTTTATGGGAAATCAGTGTTTTAACAGTATTAACTATTCACCAATTTGTGTTCTTCATTGGTATCAGAACAGACCACTGACTAGCTTTCAATCCTCGTGGACTTTAATGTGCCACATGTGCCTGTTAGTTGGGCGTTTCTGTGTGAAGATCATGTGTTCTCCCTGTGCTTGCGTGGGTTTCCTTGGGTACTCGTTTCCTCATGCCCATTTGGCTAATTGGCTGTTCCAAATTGCCCCTAGGTGTAAGTGTGATTGTGAATAGTTGTGAGTTGCATCTGCGATGGTCTGATGAAGTGTTTATGGTGTACCCTGCCTTTGCCAAATGTTAGTTGAGATAGGTTCCGGCCTTCCTATACAACTAAGCAGTTTGGTGAATGGAATGAATGAGAGCAAGTGAGTGCAAAGCACCACGTGTACTAAAGCCTTTCTATCATAGCCAGTATTAACTATTCACCAATTTTTGTTCTTCTTTGGTATCAGAACAGACCCCTGACTAACTTTCACTCCTCGTGGACTTTAATGTGCCACACATGCCTGTTAGTCTGCTCATGGATAACAGTTTGTCCTTTCGTGTACCACTTTTGTTGGGTACTAACCACTGTGTACCAGAAGCACCCGTTTATTTTTTGTTTTGGTTATGGAGAGTTTCTGACTCAGTCATCTAACCATGATAATTTGGCTAGTTATATACAGTACTTTCTAGACTTGCCATTACGTTCCAACACTTTGAAGACTAGCTGTATACCTCCACATGAGCGCCTTCAATTTTAACAACCTTAAACCTTCGGCCACCTTCACCAGACGCAAGCCTCTTGGACATTTTGCAGCATCACTTTCCCGGCCTGCAGGCTGTACGGATTCTTCCTTCAAGCTGTGACAGGTCATAGGGCATAGTGGCATACACCTTGCCTTTGATATAGCCCCACAGAAAAAAGTCACAAGGTGTGTGATCACGGACAAATTTGACTGATCCATCAGTCAGGAAACTTGATGTTCAGGAAATCTCTCACTAACCTGGCAAAGTGGGGAGGGGTTCGGTCTTTTTGAACAAAAACATTATCATGGTCACTCCTTGCCTGAAATTGTGGCACAGCAAAATCCTGCAGCATTTTCAGGTAATTTTCCCCTGCATCCAAAGGCAGCTAAAGGTGGTTGAAAATGGACATGCTCAGCAAGTCTTGAAGTCATTGGAACGTGATGGAAAGTGTAGCAAGTAAAACTGCATTGACTTCTTTGTTGATATTTAAAATATGAATGCAGGAATTTTTTAAAAGTGTATAGTGACTTTTGGGAAAAAATGTTTTTAACTATATGTGTGCATAAATGGAAAAAACCTGAAATAATATGGAATAATATTGGTGTTCAGTGATTTCAGTATGCAAGTCCTGGTATATAATTTACCATTGTCTGTATAAACATACAGTACCAGTCAAAAGTTTGGGCACACATGATATAATAATAATAATAATAATAATCATATATAAATTAATTAGTTATGTCGAAAATGTCAGATAATAAAATAAAATAAAACGTCATAACAGTGATCATTGGGAATCAAAATCACCCAGAAATTACAGTTAAAATCACAGGCTTATCCAACCTGCATAATTGAGTCACAATAAAATAATGTGACTCAGTATTGTCTTTGGGCCTCTGTAAACCTGTATGTACTCCACACAACCTTTAGGCATGCTCCTGAGAAGTCAACAGTTCTGGGTATCTCCTCCCAGAACAGGATCAGAGCATCAGTTATCTCCTCAACAGTCTGTGGCAGTACTTGGCAGTGTCGGCTGCACCAATAGATAACAACCCATAGGCACTAAATTGGATTTAGGTCATGGGAACAAGAGGGCCAACCAATGGAATCAATGTATCAATGCATCAAACTTATCCAGGAACACCCTACACACCAGGAGGAACCAAGAACCCACTGCACCAGACTGTCCTATTAGAGGATGTCGCTCAAGCCACCCACATAGAGACAGTTTTTGACATTCTGGTCTGAAATATGCACACTTGTAGCCTGCTAGAGGTCATTTTGCTGGGCTCTGACAATGTTCCTAGTGTTCCTTCTCACCCAAAGGAGCAGATCCCTGTCCTGCTGTTGGTTTGATTCCTTTTTACAGCCCTGTCTGGCTATCCTTGTGTAATGGGCCCATTTCCTGGTATCTCCTCCATGCCCTTGAGGCTGTGTTGGTAGAGAAAACCAAAGGGACACAAAGGGACGTGCTATTCTAGAGGAGCTGGCAACCGGATTGGGCTGCAGGTAACATCACATCACCAGTAGTGACAAGAACATTAGCAGAATATAAAAACAGAGATCAGCCACTCTCCACGTATGACAAAATCTTTCTGCACTTGGCTTTCAGAAATCCTCTCTTTTCAGATGACAACATGGCTGAAAGAATGAGAAAATCAGCCAGGAAGAGTGAGAAGAAAGCTATTGTCTGTGACCACCACATTCACATCCAATTGCTTTTATGGAGATCTCTTGCTTTTACCCATCCATTGCACCTGTTGTAAATTTCATTTGTACTAATACAGGAAAATTTGATTTAGAATTACTTGTGCTTCATAAATGTAGATCGATATTCCTGAATTTTAACTGACTAAATTCTTATGATAATTATGAAGTGTTTTTTTAATAGTCCTTGAGCAATTATAAAAGAATGTTGTCAAATGCAGGGGGTGGCCAGTATTTGCCAGATAATCTTGCAGCTTCTTAAACATTGCCACAGCTCTAAGCAGCCTCGATGATAAGTTTTCATCTTGTCCCTTTTTTGTCAATTTTGTAAAGACACATTTTTTTGTTAATGATACTTTCACCCTATTTTCTCAAATTGATAAAGGCTTTCACAGTGATCTGTGGTGTCTCTTTTCTTCTTAACTATTTGATTGTGCAAGCAATTTTTTTTCTTACAGTTGTACAAGCAACTTTTTGTCCTGCTTCTTTTCACTCAGTTTTCAACATTGACCCCCAACAAATTTCAAATTATCTGTACCATATATACCATATTTATGATTAGTAAGTTTGTTCACAGGGGATCAACCCTATGTTCCCCAGTCCCTATGTTCCCCCAGACCCTATGTTCCCCAGTGCCTATGTTCCCCGGTCCTTAATAAATTAATGGATCTTCCATTGTATTGTATCCTTCATAGAAGTAAGCTACAACAATTGTATCCATATTGTAAAAGAAGTATGAGGAAACAAAATCAAAAATACTCATCAAAGTAAAAATTTATGTAATTTTACAGTTAGGGTTAGGGTAAGGGTTCATAGGGAACATAGGTACTGGTGAACATGGGACTGACCCCCTGTGCACAAGCTCACCAATCCCAAATATTACAGATAATTTGAAATTTGTCTGGGATCAGTGTACAATAGAAGATAGGTACTGGGGAATACAGACATGAACTCATGCACAGCTTTTGGAAAGAAGTACTTGTTTCCTGGTGTTTCTCTTTCTCACTTTTTTTTAATTTTAGACTCAAAGTCTTCCTACCTGGTCAAGTTTTCCTCCTGTCAATCAAAACTGTATTTTCTTGTACACATGTATTTCTAGTTTTTTCTTTTGTACTCTTTCCCTTTTAATCCTCTTCAACAAAGAGATCATGTACATACTTTATCAAGAAAATCCTCAAATAACAGCTTATCCTTATTTGGGGTTAATCAGAATCAATTCCTTGATGACAGTTGTATAATAATTGCTTTTTTTATGCATTTAACTACAGTGTCTAATTCTGATCACAGGTACCTCATTAAAATATGATATGCACATGTGTCCAATCGGGTTCCTGTATTTTTCTCTTTTTGTTTGTTTTTACTTTAATTCTGTTCTGTGTACTGTGTTAATTTACAGTAAAGGTGAAAAGGATCTCCTATCATTTTTATGTTTAATATTTTTTCACATAAACCTGCAATATATTGCTTATTTTTTTCTATTACAAAAACCTGCAATTTTGGATGTGTGTACTTTTTTAATATCAATTGCATATTTATTGTAACAAAAAGAAACCATTACTAAGTCTGTTAATCACTAATACTCTGTAGTAGTGGAGCAGTCTAAATACAATCGTAGGTGCTAAAAGAAGGCAACTAGACTTGTTTGAAGTTATTGAAGACGTTTCACCTCTCATCCGAAAGGCTTCTTCAGTTCTGTCAGACTATAGATGGTTTTCAATACACGTCACAGCCTGGAAACCAAAGAAAAGGTACTGCGCCAGCAGCATGTAGGAGGCTGTGTATGGGAAAGGAGACAACAAACCAAATAAATGTGCTGTAGTCAGTTGTACTAACTGCGCGGAGAGGGAAAAAGACAAGTGGTTTTATTGAGTACTGGCAATTATTGTAAACTAGGGTGGGCATGCAGGAGAACTGTCCAGAAAAAGGCGAGTTAAATGGTTCAGTAACATATCCAAAGCAGATAACAAATCAAACAAAAATTGGATCCGTGTTTGCAGGAACCATTTTATAAGGGTTTAACTTTAAATCTCTTTTTTTGTGTGTGTTTTTTTTGTGTATATTCATAAAAAAGACACTCGTTATAAATAATTACATCACAAGTAAATAACAGAATGAGGACAAGTGTGTGTTGTGAGCTTATTCATATGGTTTAGCTGCAATAAGTGTAGCTGGGATATGCTGAGTGAAGTCCTAGCTATTAGCGTCTGATTCTTTTTGCTGGTACGTAACACGTAGCTGTTTTAGTTAGCAATAAATAAGCCATTTATTTTTAAATAAACTACTCGACATAATTATATTGCACGCAAATCACAGACTGTGGGAAAGTGTGTGCTGTTAGCTTATTTAACATTGTATTTACCTGCAAACAAAGACGTCCTTACTGTATTCATATATAAATCCCTATACAGCACTCGTATAGAAATTGCCCTACTGTAGTCAAATTTCCATCTTTGTTTTTAATATTTAACCATGTTTGAACACTGAACATTTAATGTTTAGCTTCACTCAAGTGGACTCATGCTGGGCCACACACAGATCAGGCTTACACAGCAACTTTGCCATCTGCATGCTAGTGTTAAAGTTAAATGGAAAACTTACCCGACCCATGAGAACAACACTTTCATTTTGGCAAGATTTCGCTGTTATTTCTTTCACCCCATTCACTGACAAAATAATTATAGGACTCCAGAGACCAGTAGGCTTTCATCTGCTCCGGTCAAATGGCGTTCACAGTTAGTTCACAAAATTTGCATACTGTACACTCGGCCATAGCTCAATTTTGTCCGATAACATCGTCTTCTGAAGGCTGTAAGGGTCGATTACATCATATAAAGCTATTTTCTTATAGTTCAGCACTAGGAAAGACGGAAAGTCCTGCGCAAGAGTCATTGCATTTTTTAGTATGGAAAACTCCTTGTGGCCTCCAGTAACGAACAATGTCTTTGTAACCCGGGGCAATGCCTGGTCACGTGACCATATTGAAATCCATCTATTCGGAAGTTCTAGGATTTATCCTCTAGTGCATTAATACCAACACTGGAAAGTTGTTGAGATCAATTGGGGCATTGAATCATCCCATAGATGTGTGACCCTGGTGGCCAAGTAAATGGTATAAGCAGCCTCTCTTTGTCATCCTGTGAAGACCTTGAGGTCAGCTTAGTTTTGGTGGGGGAATTATGCTGTCTGGGAATTGTGTCAAGGACTGCATTGTAGGTGGCTGATAGGTGGTGTCTCAGACAACCTCCTCTGTTCTGAAAAGATTATTTCACTCCTCTTTCAAACCACCAATCCACATTGGCTAAAATATGTACATCACAGTCCTGAAATAAGTCATTCATTCTCTAAGATGCTTAATTAGGATTAAGCTGGGAATCGAACCCAGGCCTTCTTGCTGTGAGGCAGATGTGCTAACCACTACGCCACTGTGCCACCCTTCCTGAAATAAGTGTCCTTTGTTATTCAGATGGAGGTAGACAGCAGCGTCCTGGCCTGAGGAATTGGTTCTGATATGTTGAGCCATGTGCCTGTGAAGCAGTTGTTTTTTTTTTTTTCTCAATATACAGGTCCATGCTTTCCTCACTGCACTGAATTGCATACATTACATTGTCTTGTTTATGTCTGAGTATTCTATCCATGGGGTAGTACAGTTTCTACCTCAGAGTGTTACTGGGTCTGAAGTGTACAGGGATGTTGGGTTTATGGAAATGAGGACATCTACTGAATGATGATGTTCTTGTGTTTGTTACTGTTTTCTTTCTTGTCTGTTCTGTTTCTGGCCCTGACAAGGGCCCAGTTGGGATTGTGGAGGGAAAAAATCAGGGGTATCAGGCACCACTGGGGACGCTGTGTGTTTTGGACCATGTTTTGCACGTACTCGAATCAATTATTGATCATTAACAGCATCAACAGGAATATGAATACAGAATTTGTAATATCTTTGTATTGGTGATCATATTTCCTTCATTTAAGGTGTTTGTAATCTTGAAATGAAGAGCTATCCAATAAAGTCATCTCTAATGAAAAGGTCCAATAATTAAATTGTTAATGATTATACCTATAGAAGAGCAACTGTATGATTTGTTGCACTGTTTAATTATTGGATGATTTATGTGACTATTGTATGATTTGTTTATTCACTGAAGCAAGTGTAAGATTATTTTATTATTTTCATCCCACTCGGTACAAGCTTTACGGCAACCTTGGAAAGGGAACACAATGTTCCTCTACTCCGGGATCTCGACCAGGTCGTCCGAGGTCTTTTCTTGGAACAGTTTTTTTTTGTGTGTGTGTGAGGGATTGTATGCTGCTTCTCTTTTCCTAAAGGCTAAATGAACACCTGAAAAATGAATTTGGATGTCATTGTAAATTGGACATTTTTCACCACGACAGGTTACACACTTCTGGAGAGATTCATTGATGTGCCTCTGCTCATTCTCCACTTCCTTTGTCATTGTGGGAATGTTCTGAGCCCTGTGGTGTAAGGTCCTAATGACCCCAATGGGTCACTTTATGCCAAATGTCTGATTTTTCACATTCAAATTGCTATATCTTGAAGAGTTTATAAGATAGGTCCTTCACCAATTCACTGGTTAAAATTTGCTACCATCATTTGATAAGCTGGACAGTTTATGGCTAGGATACATCATGAGATTCTGGGTACCTGAATTTGCTTGACAAACGTACTCTACGCTCAGTAACAGCATATTTGAAGGACTACAAAAAGCTCAATTTTAAATCTAGAGACTTGATATGGCACATGCACCTTTCCATGTATACTGTGTACATTGTAATTTGAAACCACCCATCTGTGCCACTTGATTCAAAATATATATATTTTTAATTTAGGTATTTTTGTATACCAAGACCCAGAGCTGAAACTTCACAAAATGCTTTATTTGTCTAGTCCATTGCAGGGTGCATTGCATTTCAGCTTGAAAATTTACAAAAAACTTACTGATTTAGATAGATTAGATGTTTTTTCTTAACATATAAAAAATTTGTGAGGGTGGTCTGCCTTTTTTTTCTTAAATCTTTTTTTGGGGGGAAAAATGGGTGAAAGTTCATTCATTCATTCATTCATTTTCTGAACCACTTAATCCTAATTAGGGGCACAGGGAGGCTGGCGCCCATCTCAGCCGACTCTGGGTGAGAGCAGAGTGTACAACTTAGACAGCTTGCCAGGCCATCGACTGGTGAGTGAAAGTTTAAACTAATTAAATTGTTACATTTTTGTTCTACCAATTAAGTGAATGTTACATTGATTAAATTAACTTGTAGGCCTCAGTAATTATCCATGATAATAAATGTCATTGACAGTTCTGCAGAATTAAAAATTAGTAAACATTAATTATTGAGAGTCCCACAGAAAAGATAATTATAAAACAATATATCAAAACAATATTACAATATATAAAACAGTACTTATTGAAATTGATAACTTTAACCAGTGAAAATATTAAAAATTATTTCAACTATGAGTTAGAAGAGGTTTCATAGGGATTCCAGATCAGCGACATGACACCTGGCCAATATGTAACCTGTGGTTACAATTGTCATTGATGGGTTGGAAATATCAAGGCATCTGAAGCCCAGCAAGATGTTCTGATAAAATTCATGCATCCCCATGGACCAGCAAAATGTTTCTTCTGAAAAAATCAGAGAAGATATGTGCTGGGTACCTGTGCAACACATCATTTCCAAAATGGATTTGGGCTCCAATATTTAAAAACCTCAGAACTGTACAAGGGTTGTCATCCAAGAGAGTTTAACATGAATGAAATCAAGCATTTTGTGGAGTTTCAGTCATGTGTGTTAAACTCAGTGTGTTTTGATGGCATTTGAATATGCCTACTCAGGCCATGAATGCTGGGCATGTACAAAAATACCAAAATTTCAAAAAATGATTTAGAAAAAAACGAGGCAGAACACCATCACAAATTTTTTATGTTTTTATATGTTAGCAAACATTTATTCTATAGCTCTATAGCCATATCAAGTCTCTAGATTTAAAATTAAGCTTTCTGTAGACCTTATAATATGCTGCCACAGAGCATAGAGTAAATTTTCCGAGCAATTTCAGGTACCCAGAATCTCATGATATATGCTAGCCAAACCTTGAAAGTCCAGATTCTTTAAATAATGGTAGCAGATTTGACCCCTTGAAAATGTGAAGGACCTAGCAATTTGAAACTGGCTCCTCATAAAATGTTGCACAAAAAGGGTCAGAACTCATGATTCCTGAAAAGGTGATCAAAGCTTTGTTTTTCACTACCTCTGTGTATAGATTGGCCATTATATAGGACACAGGTGAACCCATGGCGCATCCATGCTTTTTTCTCTAGAAACATTCATTGTATTGAAAATATGTGGTGGTCAGACAGAGTTCCAGCAAAGTGCAAATCTGCTCCATGTTGAGGTTTGTTCTATCCGTTAGAGTACTGTCTTAAAGAAATAGTTTCCTAAAAGATTTGACTGCTTCTGTGGTGGGGATGAGAGTGAAGAGAGAAGTGACATCGTAAGAAACCATGGTTTCATTGGAGTTGAATTTAAGGTCTGCAAATTTGGTGGCAAAATCTTGGCAGTTGATGATGTGTTGTAGTGTGTTTCCAACAATGGGAGTCAGGATGGTGGCTAGATTGAAATGCTTGATTTCATTCATGTTAAACTCTCTTGGATGGCAATGTTGTAGGTGACCGAGTTTACGCTGCTGATGATGTTCCTTGTGAATCTCAGGGAGTCTATAAATGAGAGGAATGGCTTCTCCAGGGTACAATCTGTAGCAAAGAGCTCGGTTGATAACATTGTCATTTTCTGGTTGTTGTAGGCAGCTAACCACTTTTTTTTTTCTCTTTTCTAACTGAAAGAGGAATGAAATAAGCCATCTTTGTCAACTTGAAACAACCATCACTAAACAGAGGGGGTGGTCTGAGACAGCACCTGTCAGCCACGTACAATGCAGTCCTTGACACACTTCCCAGACAATGGAATTCAGACGCCTACCAAAACTCACTTGACCTCAGTGTCTGATAAAAAATGACAAAAAGAACCAATGACCCATAGATCACCCCAACAGCTTTTCAGGCTGGTTACACCATTCACATCTGGCCCCAGGGTCACACACCTACAGGATGATTCAATGCCTCAGGTGATCTCAGCAACTCTCCTGAGGGTTGGTTTTGATCCACTAGAAGATAAATCCTGGAACTTCCCAATAGTCTGACAGAACTGAAGAAGCCTTTTTGATGAGAGGTGAAATGTCTTCAATAACTTCAAACAAGCCCAGTTGCCTTCTTTTAGCACCTTCCTATTATATTTGACCTGGATGACTGAGAACTTTCACAGCCAAATACAATTAACTATAGTTAAAGCATAAATTATTTATTATGAAAGGCATGAGGTGATAAATAGACTCACTTCTTGACCATCATCTTCAGTGTCTCCTTCTTCTGGCGTGGAGGAAGAAGGAGAGTCAAAGCCTTAAAGGCAAGTTATTGAGAAACAACTGGATTAATATTTTTCTTTTGCAAAAATATTGTGGACATTTTCATTAAAATTCAGTGCTCACAAAGATAGCAATGTCTTTCACATAAAAAACAAACAAAACATTAATCATAAGGGTCCACAATTCAAAAGCAGCTCATAGCATACCCAAAATACATTTGTGTAATTCCTTCAGTATCATTGCATTCTGCCTCCAACTTCTTGGCATACCTTTGTCCAACTTGTTAAGGATAATTTGAAGGCCCTTCTCAAAAGAAATTGCATCAGCTGGACTCTGAAAGGTCAGACCAAACTTCTTCTCCTCCACACGCCAGTGATGGAAGATGGGGTTCACCTTGTTGTAGATCAGACCCTTTCGAATGGCACATTCGAGCACAGGCTACATAAAAAGAGAAGAATCAGTGTAGGTCTGTGAATAAGTTGGTACACTGATGTCACATATATTCTCTAAACCACTGACCCAAAGAGCTCATAAGTCAGAGTTTTGTGAAAAACGGTGAGTCAGTTGGAGACAGGCATGAACACACACGCACACACTCACTGCTCGATCGCGCAGCCGCTCTCCATGTATGACATACTCCTTCTGCCCTTGGCTTTCAGAACTCCTCCCTTTACAGATGACAACGTGGCTGAGGCCTCCACCTCCAAGGGGCACCCAGCCACCACTAGAATCATCACGTGTCATCACCACTGCTCGGACACGCACGCTGTAAGAGAGTTGTGATGTGTGAGGACACAACCTGGTAGAGCATCAGAAACACTCACATACAAAAACACTTATATAAACGCCTAAATTATCACCTACCTAAATGCACATGACACAAACACCCAATATAATCCACCCACCTTAATGAACACACACACACACACACACACACACACACAGGTGCAAACCCAATCATCAGAAATTACAAACAGGTTTATTAAAGGAGCAGTAAAACAGCAAGAAACTATACACAGATTGGGAGAAAAAGAGCAGGAAAGGCAGAAGTAGTCTTTACATTTTGGGATAAAGTGTAGAGGGGAAGTTATGAATATTTTTTTTCACTACAGATTACTTCATATTAAACAACGAAAGAAGCGCCATTATAAACTCAAATGATTGAGATAAATTATGATTTATCTAATCTAAAATACATTTTCCATTAATATCCATTCTACCATCAGTTTTATTCTGTAAGCTTCGCCAGTGAGATATCATTATCAATGGCAGGAAATCAGCTCGAGTTTTAGTGAATGATCAAGTGAGAAAGGAAAACGTATTCTGCCTTTCAATCCAGGAAACTCAACATATTTCCACAGATAGTTGTTTTAGTGTTGGTTGATGCTTAGTGTAAATCAAGATGGTGCGTAATGGGTGAATGCGTGAAAGCGCGGTGTACAAAGAGGAATACAATCAATTAATGGCAACAATGAGACTACACTTAATGAAAACAACAACACAAAATCTCGCAGACTGAGATGTGTCAGCCCAAATGGCTTGCACGGGGAAAGAGAAATCCACGGAGTATTTCCTTCAGAGATATATCAATGAACGCACCCATGATCCGTACGAGGCCCGTGTTATGATATCACGGCCACAATGGTACCGAGATATTTTTCGTCATTAATATGCCCAATTCAAAACATTCTATAATAATCGCAAATTACATTTGTTATCCAGAGAGTCTTCGGTGTTCCGTGCAGCTAATTATTTGAAGACATTGCGTTCTTTCTGTCCCCCGCCAGTTCAGAAGCGCACTCACGCACGCACGCACGCACGCATTGTCACAAGCAGGTTTATGAATGAATTAGGATAAAAGCATCGGAGTAAAAACCGATATGCTATAGAAATATATAGCATACAGTTGGAAAGAAAAAGAAAGACGAGTGGGTGCAATAAAGAATGGAGGAAGCAATCGCTGGGTTGGGGGGAGGGGGCATGAGGAAAGAAGAAGAGGAGGAGGTCGAGGAAGAAGGGGAGAGAGAAAATCGCATTTCATTCATAAAGTTTGGCCTTAAAAACCAAAATCATAATGAAACTCGAGGCGTGATTATAAAAATGTATAAGGAAGTCCCCGCTCTCCCTTTATATCTGGCGACCTCACTGAATTCTCTCTGTAACGCGATTTTTTTAAACGCCATATTCTAGATGTATTTCCTGGTACATCTACACATTCCGTGACATATTTTATTGATACAAAAATATCTGACCACCAGCAACAAAAACACAAACCGGTACCATTGTGTAAGATGGACTGCCAATCCATTATTTATCTTCCCTACAGCATTCATACAATTTTTCTATGGTTTAGAATATATATATATATATATATATATATATATCATCCTGGTATATTACTTTCAGAGATGTGTGCAGAAATGAACGTACACTGGTAACAGCCAAAGCGACATATTTCAAGTCTGTATAGCTACATCTGCTCTCGGCGCATTCCGGGGTTGTATGACCGTATTCGAGGAGGTATAAACGGTAAAAGAACAATAATATGTCCTACAGTTCGTGTGTGTAGTCTTCTGCAATGTTTGGTCAAATAAAATGTAAGGACTTACTCGCCCTCCATGGCTCGGTGAGGCTTGCCGCTTGGAGCTGGCTGACCCGGGTCTCCTGTCTTTTTTATTTCCCTTCACACCAGAACACACACGCACGCTTACTCTCGCTCTCTCTTGCTCTTTCACGCTCTCCCATACATACATCCGCACGCACGCACCCCGCAAATATACGAAAACGCACCGTCTATCTTAAACGCGCCGACTGGTTTCATTTTCTTATCTTTTTTGTGTCCACCTGTATATCCTATTTGCTGTATTAGAATAGGGCTCGAGGTTGCAGCAGCCATTTTCCGCTGATTATAGCGTCTCTCTCTCTCTTTCTCTCTCTCTCTCTCTCTCTCTCTCTCTCTCTCTCTCTGTCACTCCCTCCCTGTTCCTTTTCCTTGTTTTCCATAAGCGCTAACTGTCGTGTTTCCTTCTGACAATCGCAGTACCAGAACAACAGCTACCAGTTTCATTGAATGGCTTATAATGCAAATGGCAGATATACAAAACAGCTATTCGCGATACATTGCCTTGTTTGGATACACCGTTACTCGGTGCGATCATCAAATTCCCATGTCTCCAATAACGTTAGGTCCTTTGCCACAATAATGTAATGCTTTTGACGTATGACAACAGCTTAAGTAAAAAATATAGATTGCTTACATTACACTGCTATTGCCCAGATTTGACTATTAATTCGTGAGCATATAAAATCACTAATTAAATAACCGTATACAGAATTCTATTGGCGGCCTGAATACTAACCTTCGTCTGTGAAACTGTTCAGTACCTTGGAAAGCTCCTTTGAGGCTTCCATTGTATACGACACAGAGCCAGTGAAGCCACTACAGAACACTGACTTGTTTCCATTGAGTTGTCCCTCCATTCATGTACATCTCCCATTCATTTTTTTCTTTAATGAAAGTGAATGCCCATTGATAAACAATCACTGCATATTACAGGGGTGTTCATGCAAACAGACATTTAAATAGAGATTTTAATAATCTAATACAATAAATAAAGTGTCCAGCATTTATTCTTGAACGTTTTTAGGATGAAATAAAGATTCCATCATAATAATGGCACGTTCACTGAAGCATGTCTGCAGGTCTGCATGTGTCTGAGTGTTTTAACATTTTTTACAAGCAGTGCATGAGCAATCTACAAGGAATTTTCATGGTTAGTCAACTGTGGCTGTCTAGCTTTGGAAAGTGAACAGAAAGCTTAGGGACTGCATTGATTGCAAAAACTTCCACAATCCTTTGAGTAAAATAGGGCAGAATGGAATGAACAAATCATGTTTAGATTTTCTGTAAAATGGGTGCTAAATCTGGGCATTAGGGTCTCTGCAAGGCGGGTGTTATTTCATCCAGACGAATAGGGTAACTATGTTTACCTATGGTAGAATATAGATTTAGTCTTGTTAGTTTAATTTTTCTGAGATATTCAGATATTAATTTGTTTAATCTTAACATGATTTTCACAACATAAAAATCAATGTAAGCCTATAGACTTTAACACAATGGATTTTAAATAAAAATGTCAATAAAATGAAATGCACAATATTATTGATAATATCTGAATAACACAGAGATAACTCTTTTTTTAATGCACAGTCCCACTTGTCAATGCACCAAAGATAAGGCTTTAAATAAAATCAGCATAATCACATATAAAATTAAGACATGAAAGACTTGTTCACATTTTCTAATCCTCTATCCAGTCATGGATCCATAATCATGCTAATTATGAACCCAAGCATGCTAATCAATGCATAAAATAATGCACATAAGGGTCAAGACCCTAAAATGCTCAATTATTGCAGAAATAGGTGAGATAATAACAAGGGAGTAAATTATCCTTCATTTTTAGGGGTATTGGGAAAGAGTTTCATACAACACCAAATATTATGCAAAAAAGTTCTGTAATTAGAGCCTTTGGAGCATGATTATGCCCCATATCTATTTAAACAGCTTCACATAATCTTCATCAACATCATTAGAGTGATGAAGGTTCTAATTATCCTCATACATTTACAAAAATCACTGCAAATCTCCAAGGAGTTTTATGCACAACAGTCTTTAGAGTGTATACAGAATAGTGCCAAAAATCACCTAGTGAGAACTTTTTAGCAAATGATTCTGTGTCCAGATTCTGAAATCTGATGCAAACATAAAATGAAGCTCTTTACCTGCATCTGCATGATGTTATGCTCTAACTAATGTTGGCACATGATTAGCTAAAAGGGAAATTGAATTAAGGAACATCAAATCATTCATCCATTCATTCATTCATCCATCAATTCATCCATCCATTCATTCATTCATTCATTCATTCATTCATTCATTC
>JAOUQZ010000031.1:8964401-8978854 GCA_028564935.1 Neosilurus hyrtlii
TATATGTATATACATATATACATACATACATACATACATACATACATATATATATATTATACTTCATACTTTTTCAGTAAAATCCTGCAAGATATAGAAGATGCAAATACAGCTATATGTGATGAGACCCTGCCCAGCTCCAATTCTGCACAATTTTCATCTACACGTGAGTGAAATCAAGAATCGATCAACATGAGACTCTCAGATTAAAGTACTATCCTTCGCTCATGTCAGAGTCTTATGCTTAACTGTTACTAATAAACTGTTGCAGAGATCTATATGCTTTTAAAGTACTGTAGCAAACATGTACTCCTGCCATAAATGTTATATGTAAGTTGTATTTTAAATAATACAGGTGTATTTAAAAAGGCAGACTTAGTTTCTTTTGTTAGCAGTGCTCTTTGATTCATTATTAATAATTGCTTTAACTGTAATTTAACTCACCCACAGGCATTCTTCCATGTCAAGTGATCAGAATCCCAGAGAACACATTCAGAGTACTTCCATGTAAGTTGCGCTCTAACCTGGCCAAAAGACGATGGGAGTATAGAAAGGATGCTGGACACTTTCTCTATCCAGCCTTTGATGGGGGGCTATTAGTACTGGCTCAGACAGACAGGATGGAGTCCTATGAATGTTGGTCAGTAGAAAAGGGCTTTTGGCAGCTCCTGGCCAATTACTGTGTGAAAGCAGAGCCACAACATGAGATCACCATTGCTAGCTCTCATAATCCCCTTATGCCCAAGGAGGAGCCAGTGATCCTTCCTGGTGAAGCTTACTCATCACTGATGGAGACTAAAACCTACTTAAATGAGTTGATTGTTGTATGCACACTTTTGGGCTTCTCCCTCTTTGTCTTTTCTTTGTGTGTGCTCTACCAGAATAAAGACTGCATGAAATCCATGTTAAAACAAGGTGAGTGCCCCAACAGGCAACAGAACAATGCACACATGGCAGGAAAGTCTACTGAATGTTTACCTCTAAATGGCAACAACATCCCATCCTCAGTTTCTGACCACAAGGGCTACCAGACACTCCATGACAACTACTTCTGCAGTACACCAACACAAGAATGCTCCTCACCTGAGAACAGCAAAAGTTTCTCAGAATCAGAACAACGCCCACTGCACCTGAAGGACACTTACATAGAGATGTCACCCACCTGTCCACATCCACGAGTACGGCTCGGCTCAGAGATAAAAGACTCCATCATTTGAGACTCTGGATGCTAATTACAACTGCAGTGACAGTGCAGTGATGTGGCAGGAATTCACAGAACAGGACACATGAAATAAAAAAAAAAACAAGAACTTGAAACCCATTTCTGTTGAACATTTTATAGAAAAAGTATGTATTGTTTTGTCACCTACTTATATTTTGGTGATATCCACATTCTCTCAGTCATTGGTAGTTTGTTTTTCACAGTGTAAAAATGAGAGATAAGTAAACCCGTGAACCTTAAAGCAGTATTTGAAGCTAATTTTTCCAAGGAATATGGTAAGATGATGTAATGTCATTTAATATTTGATATTCTGCCCAAATCAATTGTTGATATCCTTGTTACTGTAGCTATGGGATGCCCCCAAGATATAATTATCTTGACACCCACCTATGAACATTGATTGATAATTTTACCACTGCAAGGTGCCAGAAGGCTACATATAGTTGTCTTGTAAACCAGCATAGATTGTGTTACTGCTACAATGTGAAAAAGCTGTGAATTAAAAGCCTCACAATATGGTCTGTATATATGGCTAGAGTTATAAATCTTAGTTACTTTATTCCAAGTCATTTGTATTATTTAAAACATTGAAAATTTATCAGGAATTGGAATTTTGTTTAAAAAACCAGCACTGGTATGAGACAACACCTTTTTGCCTCAATGCAACACACTTACACTCCAGCATTAAAGTAAAATTATGCATGAAATAGAAAACTTTATGAGAACTAACTACATTACCAGAAAACTAAGGATATTTTACAAAATGCAATAAAATATTAAGTCAGAGACGGGCATGCGGGGGTGACTTTGGTTTGTGACTAGGCAGGTCTGGTAAAACCCATCATATAACTGACCCCTGGTATAGCCAAACCCCAATATACCTAGCCCCAGGACCCACCACAGCGGCCAAGGCCAATTTAGAGGGTTTTGCGCCTCGAGAAGCCTCACGCTTTGACTTTTGCTTCAGCCTAGAAGTCTGTAATCTATATACATGGCTATAATGGCAACCAAGAAGGTTTTTTTTTTTAGCTAAGCAGGCATCTAGACTCTTGGAGGATGAGTAGGGGTGCACTTTATTTATTAATTTTTTAAAATGTATTTACATTTTTTTCCCTTTGCATCTCTGACTATTTGTTAAATTCCAAAAGCATCTTTTTTATTCTCCATCCCAAATGTACCCATATTCTCTATAACTTCTGGAGGGTGTGCAATAGTAGTGCACTGTTTGGGACACAGCTTGAGTGTGCTTTGCAGTCTTAAGCACACAGACTAGATTTGTCATCCATGTTAATTTACTCTTACACAAATTAAAAGGATTAACTCAGTGAAGAAAAGGAAGATTTAAATAAATTATACATTTATACTTATATGATAAATTATACTTATATTATCATGTAATGGGAGAGAGCGAGACTTTTCTCCATGTGTGTAGTAACCCCTACTTCTGATTCTTTTAACTGACATGCTTACCATTGTGTTAATGACACTTTTTGATAATTTTGGAACTGAGGATGGTGTTAGAGCTTTGTACTTGAAAGGTTTTGTCCATTCTACTAGATAGAAGACTTCAGCTACGTAACAAACTGCAGGCATTGTTGTCTAATTCTCCCCTAATGGTGCACCATACATTTTTTTTTAAAACTTATGAACAATTTTGGCAGAAAGTGGTGAGCCACAAGCAATCCTTGCTTACAAGGACTGAGTCAATCATAATCACTTAACATACTACAAATTATGTTAGGACTGTTACTTGAATATTCTACCAACTTCTCACTTAATCTTATTTTTACTCTGTCGCTACATTTATTTATGCTGCAGGCATGAAATTCTTTGCTTTTATTCACAAAATGCAGTTCGTTTTTATTTAACAAATCAGAGATTTCAAGGGTTTTTGTGCTTTTTTGGTAATGGGGTTAGTAGTTTATTAAGTTTATGGTAGTGGACACCAGTATCAATAATATTATAGCCATTTAAAGATTTCAAGTGTGCCAAATTTTCTTAATGTAAACCATTTACTTACTCAAAATGGTTACTACTAGGACCGCAGAGTCACACTGGGTGAAGATGAAGTACACTCTGAACACGCCAGACCATCGCAGGGTCAACACACACCACCATTCACACACATAGGAACACTTATCAGTGTTGCGAAGAAGATAGACATTGTAGAAGGAAAGCCATAAGAAATCCTGTTTACAGTTTGCCACAAAGCCATGAGGGGGATTCAGCAAACATGTGGAATAAGGTGGTCTGGACAAATGAGACCAAAATTGCAATTTTTATTTCTTTTCTCAGTTTTTACTGGGCTTTCCTGTACTCAAAAGGATCTCCGTATTTAAATGCAGCTGTCCTAGCTCTGACCCATGGCTTTTGGTTGGGATAAGTTTGCACAGTAATCAGCTGTACAACATCATAGATGTATTTGTGGTATCTGGTAATGTATTTAGCATAGTTATAAACACTGGTGTTACTGGCTTCCCAGTCAGAAGCGGTGACGTAGGACAATGTCTGATTGGTCAGTCCAGTGGTGAACCGAGCACGTCATCAGCTGCTTGTGCTTCAGCCTCTGCCTATAGTCTGGTGGCAGCAGGACCTTTCTTTCTGGTCGGGGGTGGGCTTTGTAGGCATGTGTGAGCAGGGTGTAAACATGATCCAGGAAGTTTTGGTTGTGCAATGGAAAGTCTACATGCTGATAGTACTTTCTACAGGTTTTTCTACAGGCAGAACTTTCTACAGGTTTACCTTGTTGAAGTCACCAGCCACAATGAAAGCAGCACCCAGGTGTAGAGATTCCTGCCGGTCAATAACATCACATAGTTGCCTGCGTGGTATCAGATTTAGGGGGGGGCAGGGTGCTACGACCTGTGGTTTTTGGGTGTAAAATGAGGTAATCAGATAGCAACGATAACTAAGAGCAAATATAGTTTTACAATAAAATTATGTAGTATGGAATCACAATATGTACAGTTAGCTGATAGAATATAATAATGGATTAACCTGACCTGAATTAAATGTCCAGTCTTGTATATGGCAGGAGGTCCAAAATATAGTAAGAGTCCAAAAGTTCTATAAAACTCCACAGGTTCCAATATTGAAACTGTAAAGGTGCTGTAGGTTTCTAGGAAGCAGTTCCTGAAGTATTGGGGAGTTCCAAAGAATTCCATGAAACCTGTTTTGCTATTTCAACATCCAAGTCTTTTCACATCCAACCATAGCCCAGCAAAAATCCTGGTTTAGATGCGTAGCAAAATTCAGCAGTGATATAATCAAATCATCTGTGGTTGTATCCACCTCAGCATCCTTAGGGATTATGCTTAGCTTAGTTCAAAAAGTTTTACCCAGTCAATATCAGCTGATTAGTATGGAGCCAAGTAGAACTTGGGCCATCTCTACAACATTCTAGGTCTCCTGTAACAGGTTAACAGCAGGAGGTTACACAGGTTAAACAGTGGTACAGAACACTGCTGTAAACTCTACTGTAAGCTCTCTGGGCAAATAACAAGATCTGCATTTCACCATGAGGTGTTCAAGATCAGGAGAACACCGTGATTAAATCCATCATCCACACACCACTGCTTGTTAGTCATTATGCACATCCCACTTCCCCTGTGTGATTAGACAAAGTGGGAAAGGCTTTTTGCTAAAATGTACCCTGGGTTCCTTTTAGATCTCCTGGACTGATCTTTGGTGGTAGACCGTTCTTAAAGATTCTAACTATGGTCTTGAATTAACTTCATATGTCTGACTGTGGACTGGTGAAGTTGAAACATTTTTGGAATAGTCCTCTCCGATCTGAACTTGAATGGTGTCTCATTGTTGACTTTTGTGCTTGTCACGGTTTGTCCATCACAAACACCATATTCAAACATAAGGGTGTTCATAAGTGCACTAGTGCACCAGGACACCCTAGTCCGCAGTTCGACTTTGTAGTCATGTCATCAGACTGTTCTGGATACATGGATGAAGAGAGGAGCTGAGCTGTCAACCGATCACCAGCTGGTGGTAAAGTCTCCTGTCAGAAGTGCTTTCAACTCCCACCTCCGACAGAGCTTCAACCACATCCCAATGGAGGCCGGTGACAGAGTCCCAATGGGCCATGTTCTGTGTCTCCAATATTGAGGCAGCATCCTCTCTCAGCTCCTCTGAGCTGTGGCCGAAAGGTCACTGGTGCCTGTTGTGGAGGCAACCCCTGAACCTGGTGGTGGACACCTGCGGTAAGGGGGTCCTTCAAGCTGAAGAAGGTGGCCTATTGGGTCCTTTTGGACTGTTTGGCGAAAGGTTCTGGACCACCATCCAATGTCTCAGGAGGGGAAAGCAGTACTTTACAAACACTGTTTACAGTGGAAGTGAGCAGCTGCTCACCTTGACTGGAGATGTTGTCGGCAGGTAGAAGGAATACTTCAAGGACCTACTCAATCCCATCAACATGCCCTCTGTGGAAGAGAAACTGCCTGGAGGTTTGGGGGGGGAGGTCTGCCCATCTCTGAGTTAGAGGTAGCTGAGGTAGTTAAAAAGCTTTTCGGTGGCCGAGCTTCAGGGGTGGATGAGATCCACCATGAATACCTTGGGGCTCTGGATGTTGTAGGACTGTCTTAGACGACATGTCTCTGCAACATTGCATGGTCATCGTTGGCTGTGCCTCTGGATTGGCAAACAGGGGTGGTAATTCCCCTTTTTAAAAAAGGGGGTCGAAGGGTGTGTTCCAACTATCGTGGAATCATACTTCTCAGCCTACCCGGGAAAGTCTATTCAGGAGTACTGAAGAGGAGGATCCAACTGATGGTTGAACTTCAGATTTAGGAGGAACAATGTGTTTTTTGTCCCAGCCACAGCACTCTTGACCAACTCTACCCACACTACAGGATCCTGGAGGTGGAATGGGAGTTTGTTCAAGTCCACAATGCATATGTGGACAAGTTGGGCAAACTCACATGCCACCTCCAGGATCCTGTAGAGTGTACAGTTGGTGGAGAACCACTGCTCCACTGCATTGAGAGGAGCCAGGGGAGGTAGCTCAGACATCTGATAAGAATGTCCTTGTGACACATAGATATACTAGCACATGGCTACATGCACATTAACAATGTGTTTACAAGAAGATGCATGATATCTAATATACTGTGTTTCTATACATAATTGAAATACATTTTCAATTATTTCTAATAATTGACAAGAACAATGGTGAGTTTATCTTTGTTAAAAGAAGTCATCCAAAAAAACAGTTGAGGATGGGTATGTGCTATATATACTGATGAAGGGTTTGTTATTTTAAAATATCAACCGGATGTGGCAATAGAGAAAATAAAAATCATCAAGCATCGTACCTATGCTATTAAAAGAATGAGCACTGGTCAGATGGCAAAGGAAGGCCCTTTCCCCCTCTAAGCCCTCTTTCTATTGGGGCTCACTTAGGGTCACACTGAGACCCCACAGTTGGAAATCAACATCTGTTTGTTATTTATTTTTTGTTCAAGTACAACAAATGGTTCTGTTTACAGCTGTTGCTCCATACAGCTCCAAGGTTTACACAATGTTTGTTTGCATAAGTTCACAGAGAAGATTAATCGTACTAGGCTTTGCTACTTCAAAAACAATAAGGCAGTCAGAGAATGGTTAGTGACAAGGTCAAAACCTTTGTTATAATGTAAATGGTCTGCTGAATCAAATTAGACACAGTAAAATTCATTCATTTTCTGAACCACTTAATCCTAATTAGGGTCGCGAGGAGGCTGCACCAATCTCAGCCAACTCTGGGTGAGGGCAGAGTACACCCTGGACTGCTCGCCAGGCCATCACAGAGCAGAAACACACTGACGGCTATGTACCCTACTCTTCACCACAGACAGTGAGAAACATGGCTGGCCTTCGATAACCCAGTTAACTGCACTGGGGGGACAGCAGTGACAACCCGTTGATAGTGGGGCTTGAACCCCAACCTTGGGATCAGAAATCCAGCACTCTACCACCAGGCCACCACTGCCCCACACAGTAAAATTTTAACTGAAATGCACAATGAACAAGCACAAATGGTATATCTACAGGAAACCCATCTAGACTTTAAGGAAGATGAGAAAATTTTTAAAAAGGGCTTTACCAATGTTTTTTCCTCCTTTTATAATCATGGGCGAAGGGGAGGAGTTGCGATCCTCATATCAAGAAAATTACACTTTAAAAATATTTTGTGATAAATATGTCATAAGAAAGGGCGATTTATTCTAGTACTGGGAAACAAAGAGGGGAATCCAATTACGTTACTAAATGTCTATGCGCCCACTGGAAGCAAGATCCACTTCTTGAAGAAAATCATTGATATGATGGTAACAGAGACAATAGGTCTACTAATCTGTGCGGGAGATTTAAATATACATTTAAAAACTAAACACTTCTAATGGAAAACTACAGGAAACAGTCACTAACCGAGAAAATGTATGTATTATTTAAGGAGGTGTGTTTAATTTTATATATGGAGAGACTTGGATCCTAACCAAAGAGAGCCCCACCAATTATATACAATAATAGATTCTTTTATAACATTCCAAAAAGATAAATATAAAAGTAACACTTGTGAAATCGGGACAATAGATTTACATGATCATGCACCTGTCTACCTGTCTGTTGATCCAAACTTACAACCAAAAATTAATAATTGGAAACTAAATTCAAGCTTACTTAATGATCCTCACTTTGAAGAACAAATTGGGAGAGAGATCAGATTTTATCTGGAAACATTGGTGATGTGTCTCCTCCCATCCTATGGGACGCTTTAATGGCTGTCATGAGAGGGGAAATTATTGCAATATCCTCTTACAAGAAAAAAATTTTGAAATAAGAAATAAGTCAAAAGAATTAGAGAAAAAAAAAACATAAAATGAAAACAAAGCATGATATATCAGAGGAAATCATGAAAATAAGAAACCAAATTAATGATTTAACTACACACAAAATTAAAAAAAAACTAATCTTAAATAAAGATATTATGAACCTGGATCTAAATCAATGAAAATACTGGCCTGGAATTTTAAAAAGAAAATAGCACAAAACACAATACACAAAAGTAAAGATCCAGTAATATATATAATAATATATAGAAATAATATAAACTAAATTAAATGAAATTCAAGTGAACTTCGAAACAATACCAAGACTCTGTATACCAAATGTGCAGGGGGAAACACTTAAGAAATAGATTGCTTTTTGAAAGATTTGGACTTACCAAAGCTAAACAAAGAACAAAATAAATGAATAATAAATAACAAAAAAGGAATTAAAATTAGAAATAAGCAAACTCAAATTAAATAAATCACCAGGATCTGATGGATATACAGCAGAATGGTACAAGGAACTAAAAGAAAAGTTAATACCACTGATGCTGTCCACATTGAATTGTGCCCCAACGAAGGCACAAACACAACCTAGCTGAAATGAAGCAATAGTATCTGCCATTCCAAAAGAAAATAAAGGCAACTTAGAATGTCGATCATACAGGCCAATATCAGTTTCTGAATGTGGATTTTAACTGTCATGGCTAGACGGTTAGAAAAGGTTTTTTCTAATCTGACACATAACAACCAGACAGGTTTCATCTGAGAATGTCAAACGCAAGACAATATACAACAGACATTGCTTATTATAAATCATATTCACAAGAATAAAATAGCAGCACTGGTAATTAGCATTGATGCAGAAAAAGCATTTGATTCAGTAAATTGGTGCTTTCTTTATGGAGTTTTACATAGATTTGGCCTAGATGACACTATAATTAAAACGATACAGTCACTATATAATAAACCAACTTCTCAAATTAAAGTTAAAGGCTGCTTATCAAACAGTTTTATTTTGCAAAGAGGAAGAAGACAAGGTTGTGCATGCTCAAACTAATATTTGCCTCATATTTGGAAACATTTGCCCAATATATAAGACAAAACAGTGAAATTAAAGGAATATAAAGGAATAGAAAGGGGCAAAGATTAGCTTGCTGTGCTGAGATATCTTGATCTTTTTGGGCCAACCAAAAGACTCCCTACCTAAACTAATGCAATCATTTGAATATTTTAGCCAATTATCAGGATACAAAATAATATTTTAAAAATTAGTAAAACACAATTCCTTAAATACAATTAGAGCACTCCACAAGAAGTCAAAAGTAAGTATCATCTAGTATGGCAAACAAAATATGTTTATAATAGGTATAATACCAAAGGATCTTAAAGATGTATTGGAATGCAACTTTCTACCAATACAAAGGGAAATTAAGCAATATATAGTACGGTGGAACTTATATTTTAAAAAATCTTATATAAAAATAGTGAAAATTCATGGATCAAATTCACTCTTAAAATTTGGAGAACAATATTAACAGAATACAAATTAAAAGATTATATAGCATTTCTCAAGTGATGAGTGCATATGATACAGATTTTACTCCAAATTTATAGTAAAATTAGAAGCTAGATTCAAAAAATGGACACACAAAGGAATATTAGCTTTATGTACAATAATGAAGAAAGAAATTCTACTTCGTTTTAAAATGATCAAAGAAAAATATTCAATAGAAGTACAGGATTTTTATTGTTACCCATGAGCAAGACATTTTGTCAATGACAAGGTTCAGTATAAGACAGAATTGAGCAAATTGTTGTTGCATTAATTTAAAAAGGCAAATAGTTCAAATAGTGATAAAGGCATTACATGTAAGGACATAATAGGAAAAGGAGGGAGGAATAGATATAATGGAGAAAGAGCAGACAATGAAATGGACATCAATAAAAATGTGGTACCTCACAGAGTTGGAGTGAGTTTGGTTGGAAAAGCCTGATAAGATATTTTATTACACCTTTTCAAAAATCTCTCTAAAAAAGTAAACCCTTGTCTTGCTGGACAAACTGTGGAAATACACATGCAAATCATTATCATGGGTTTTGAGACTGCCCTGTTATCAAAACTTTCTGGGAAACAATACATAACGCAATACAAGAAATATTTTGTAGTTACTTGCCTCTTGAATGTAAAATTGAATTTTTTAGACTTATGCCCGAAGAGTGGCCTAAAAGAGATCAATATTTATTTATTATTCTATGATTGACAGGCAAAAAAGGCCCTGATGAAAAAATGGCTTTCACAGGAGAGCCCAACGTTGCACATGTGGATGGACATCACACTGGATATCTACAAAATGGAGAGAAACACAGCAGAAGTGAATGGCAAAAGGGACTTTGATTTATGCTGGAAGAAATGGTTGGACTATGTAACAAAACACAGGCTAGACTTTGACTCAGCAAATCTTGGATAAAGTACTGAGTACTGTAACAACCATTAGATCTCACTTCCTATATATTTATGTTCTTATATTTCTTAAGTAAGTTTTTTTGTGTGTTTTTCTTTTCTTTTCAATAAAATAAAGGTCATTCATGTAGGTAAAACTGTGACTGATAGCTGAGGCTCTACATGAAACATATGTGGCTGAATGTCAATAAAATATTAATAAAATTTAAAAAAGCAAAGTAAAGAAAAGCATTTAAATATGATTTTAGTATATGAAGCTAAAATAAATGGCATTAATTGGCTTCCTCTTCTCCTTCCAAAAATTTCAATAATAGGCAATAGTTAAATGCATACGCATTTGATAATTGATTTAGTTTAACTGTCGCACACACTAGTTAAATACAGTAACTGCAAACAGTAATTTAATACGATACAATATTGCATGAATTAAATATTTAATTTTGACATTGGGATTTTAATTAATTTACATTTGAGTACTGAATTTAATAACCAATCTGAATTTACATTATAAATTTATTGATTAAATCCATGGACTTGAATTTATTTCTCAAATTTAACTGAATTTCAGAATAAAATTTTAAGAATTAAAATTATTAATCAAAGATAAAACAACTGAAATTAATAATCAGATTTGTTTAATAAATTTAGTAACTTAATTGAATTCCATTCAATTCAGTTTTATTTGTATAGCGCTTTTTATAATTCACATTGTTGCAAAGCAGCTTTACATAGTAAAAGTAATTTAAAAAGTAATTTAAACATTTTTCTACAACCTCAACACAAAACCCATGAAGTATTACTCTCAGTGGATCAGGCCAGAGACACAGCACAGAGAACACACCATATCAACATGTGGCCTGACATCTCAAAACAGCATAGGAGCCCAGTTCTAGCAAAAGGGATGGGTAACACAGCTTTCTAACTTTCTGTTAACTCATGGTGCCTTTCTGTTACACTACCATGATCATCATCACACTCTCTCACTGGTCTCAGGCATGATCCAATGTTTGCCAATATTATGTCTTCATTATTATTCTTCTGCTAGTCATTTCCATAATCCAACCATCAGTTATCCTGTCTAGTCTTTGTTTGTTGTAGTTAGTAATAAATGTTTGTATGTTAAGTTCTTTGAGTTTGTCTGTTTCTTACAAAAATGTAAATCCCTGAACTGTACCCAGTTAACCTAAGCTCTTTAAATGCTAATTTTCCCATTTGATTACAATGAAACTCTTTAACTACACAGTAAAGAGTAGTTTCAGTAGTTTTGTTACTATATGTCATTCAACTATTTTGCTGGCCAAAATAGCTTCAATCCAGCTTATGTGTAATTAATTACCCTCATTTGGGCTAATCAATTAGTTACATTTTAGTTTGGTTGTAAAAACACCATCACTGTGATTAATTCAATTCCCTCTTAAATAAAGTCCTGCATAATAATCGGTGCTGAAAACAGCACCGGGGTTAAATTTGTTCACTGAGCTAACACCAAACTAGGATCCTCTATATATAAATCATTAGTGATTAATCCACTAAAAAAATGGCTACAGACTCAATGTGTTGACGTGGGCTTGAATTCACTGTTTTTCTCTTATTTCCAGCTCAATAATGATTTTATTATGAATGAAATTAATGAAATAATTCCCAAATAAATGAAAGATATCTATATTGCACAGTCTAGTTGCAATGTAATATTGCACAGTAATATGGCACAGAGATAAATATATTGAAAAATATATATATATTGCACAGTCTTGTTGCAGTGAAATATTGCACAATAATATGGCACAGAGGTCCTTTGTGGTGCAGTCCTTATTAGGTGTGTGTAGGAGTGAATGGAGGAATAGGTTAATGCATTCAACAGTCTTATGGTATGCGGGAAGAAATTATTGTTGAGCCTGGCTGTTCTGCTCTATAGAAAGCAATGTATTCTCATGTATTTTTGTAAAATTCTCATTTAGAATGTACTGTACACCAAGAACAAGTCCAAATGTGTTCAAACATTAATAAAACGAGTTAAAAGTAGAAAAGAACAGAAAACATGAGGTCAAAGGAAAGTAGCTGAAAGTTCAAAAAACATCAGAAATTAATGATGTCAGAAAAGTACCTGAGATGCTAAGTCCAGGAAATATTTAAAGCAGACCAAATAAAATAGATATGAGGTAAGTGATGATGTAACTATATAAGTGAGACAATTATATAAAGGTTTGTAATGTGTTAGATCTCAGTTTTTGGACCTTCATCTTTAGTTCAACTTGTTTTTGACTGCCTGACTTTGGGCTGTTTTTCCAGGACTGAATGGAAATTTCTGAATTTGAACTTTTTTCTCTGCATTGTGAATTGACCGCCGTGACAGTAAATTGGCGAGCCAGCCAGAAGCCAGAAGGGGTTCTTCTCGCCTTCCCTGGAGATTCTAGAGCATAAAGCAGGGAAAATACATCAGTGACCACAGGTAGTCTATTAATGCTACCAAATTAAGAGTCTTAGTGGTTTCTCTGTCTTATGGGTGTTTACAAGGTGAGGTAGGACCCACTGGTACACAAATTAAAATAGTAATGTAAAGTATGGAGGACAAAAAAATATTAAAGAAGATGTTTATTCAGTCCTGATCTGTTCTGATTACCATGTATGAGTAAGAGTTAATGTCTGCATGCATGCTATGTTCTCCATCTTTGTGTGTCTGTAACAGCACAGTTAACATGGAACGTTAAGGTATCTGCTCTTTGCGAAAAAGGGTGTAGGAGAATAACAAAAGCAGAGAATTTGTTAAAAGGTCTGTCAACTGTGTAAATCTGCCCTAGGGACCCTGCGAAAAAGTTTAATAGTACTTTAAGACTTAAAAATTTTTCCATAGAAACATTTTTATATAGAAACTTTGTTTTATTGGCTGAGTTTGTGTACACAAACAAGTAATTTGACTCCAGTTTAACTTTACTTACTGTACAGACAAACATTTAGGTTAGGCTTATACAAAAATTAAGGCAAAAAAGAATTAATATAAAGTGAAGAAATAAACTGTAAGGAATATGTGCAAAAATACAAAAATGGAGAATGTCATAAATTTTACAGAAAAGTGCAAAAATTGTCTTTGAGCTTGAGATTGAATGTTTACCAGTGCTGGTCTTGTACCCCAGTGGAAGGAGTGGTGATGATCAGCCTGTGGACAGACTGATGTACGCCTGAACAGACCACAGGCGGTATGGTTGGGCAACCATGTCTCAACCTCAATCACCATCAGCACTGGTGCCTCAGGCTGTGTTCTGAGCCCCCTGCTGTATTCCCTATACACCTATGACTGTGTGGCCACTTCCAGCTCCACCAACATCATTAAGTTTGCAGATGACACTGTAGTGGTGGGCCTGATCTCAAACAACGACGAGACGGCCTACCTAGAGAAGGTTAATAACCTGGAATTATGGTGCCGGGACAACAACCTCCTCCTCAACGTCAGCAAGACTAAGGAGCTGATAGTGGACATCAGTACTAAGCAGGAGAGGAATTACCAGCCCTTGATCATCAACGGGACCCCAGTGGAGAGAGTGGACAGTTTCCGGTACCTAGGCGTTCACATCACACAGGACCTGACATGGTCCTGTCATGTTAACACCCTGGTTAAGAAGGCCCAGCAGCGTCTCTTCCATCTCTGATGCCTGAAAGACTTTAAACTGCCCTCAAGGGTGCTAAGGACTTTTTACACCTGCACCATTGAGAGCAGCAAACAGGACAGTCAAGCTCTCCAGAGGGTGTTGTGATCAGCAGAGCGTACCATCCATATCGAGCTTCCTGACCTGGACACTATATACAGCAAGCAGTGCTGGACCAAGTCCATCCCAACAATGGACTCTTCTCTCTGTTGCGGTCAGGGAAACATTTCTGTTCCTTGAAAGCAAACACTGAGCGAATGAGGAGGAGCTTCTTCCTGCAGGCCGTTCGGGCCCTGAACCAGAACACT
>JAOUQZ010000031.1:8982441-9014242 GCA_028564935.1 Neosilurus hyrtlii
AAAATTTAATTTGTTGAATTTAGATTTTAATTTCACTTTGATTACTGGCTGCATTGTGAAATCTATTTAAATATATGTTTAGATTATTGCCGATGATGTAACAAAGGCCTCTGCCAAGTTTGTAGTCAATAGCAGGGACGTAACCCATTGGTTGGTAAGGACTTTTGAAGGCAGTTCCATGAGAATTGAGCCATAAACTTTACTTTATTTACTTTATTTTAAAGCATAGAGTTTCCTCTTTTAAATGGTATGGCTAACTCAATTTTTAATTTTTGGTCACTGTGACTCATTTTGCCAGATTGGGTCACAAATAGGCTCTGTTAAGCTAACTCGAGCCGTGACCCTTTTGCCCAGTCATGAACATTTAGTCTGGGGCAGACTTCTTGCCAATGCCCCTATGTCACCTGGTAGCACCGTTATTATAAAGCCTACCAATTCCAAAGTCATACTGCGAGGTGTTCAGGTAGGGCAGATCATCACATCACCTCTTTTGGGGTGATAGGTGGGTGCCAATGACAGTGATAAACCCATCTGACAAAGCCATTACAGTTAAGCGGAATTGTAAACTAGCTGATGTGTCTCCATGTTGGCAGTTGAAGATTGGATGAAGATCAGGGTCTGCATGTAGTTGCAGAGGAACAAACATCCACCTCAGGGAACCAGCAACATGAGGAGTCATCTGCGGCCTGCATTGGTGTTGAGTTGCGCAGTAATCTGTCTGATTTGGGGCTGAGTGACATTGACTTGAATTCTTGTCAGGTCAGTGAGGCCTGTAAGTCCCGTCTGTTGCAGCTACTGACCGAGTACCCAGATATCTTCTCCAAACATCCTCTGGACTGCGGTGAGGTAGAGGGGTATACACACCACATCCGTCTCATAGATGATCGCCCCTTTTGCTTGCCATACAGGAGAGTCCCACCAGCACGTTACCAGAAACTAAGGCAGGTCCTCACAGACATGGAAGAAAAGGGGAAAATCAGAAAGTCTGCAAGTGATTATGCCTTACCTCTGGTGATGGTTTGGAAAAGAGATGACGGGTTGTGTATTTGCAATGACTTCAGGTGGCTGAATGCCCGAACCATGAAGGATGCCCACCCCCTCCCACAGTCTGACTGTCTAGCTGCACTTGGTGGCAACTGTCTCTTTAGCACCATGGACCTCACCTCTGGTTTTTTTAACATCCCGGTGCATGAAGATGACAAGAAGTACACAGCTTTCACTACTCCCCTCAGGCTGTATGAGTACAACCGCATGCCACAGGGTCTGTGTAATAGCCCAGCTTCCGTCATGAGGATGATGACTGACATCTTCGTAGACATGAACTTCACAAAGCTATTGTGTTACCTGGATGATCTCCTTGTCTTTGCACCATCAGAGGATAGAGCCATATCAAGACCAAATGCAGTGTTTCAGAGGTTGCGAGAGAACAATCTTAAACTCGCCCCTAAGAAATGCCACTTATTACAGAAGCAAGTAAACTTCCTCGGCCATGTTATTTATGGTGGAGGTGTCTCTGTGGATCCTTCCAAGGTGGAAGTCATAACCAACATGGCCATTTAAGATCTTATGGAGGTTGATGGTTGCACTCCTTCTGCCCGCAGAATTAAGTCCTTCTTAGGCATGGTGTTTTATAACTGTTCCTCCATTGCAAGGCCTTTGTTTGCTCTTACGGCTGGTCAGAAGAGACGGGGTAGAGCCGCTAATGACAAGATGTCACAAGGTGTCTATCCTAGGCTTAGGCCCTGTGGATTGGACAGCAGAATGTGAAAGTGCATTCAACCAATTGACGAACATGTTGTTGGACTGTGTTGGCCTTGCACATCCTGACTTTGATCAATCTTTTATCCAATCAGTAGATGCATCTTTGGATGGTCTTGGTGCAGTACTATCTCAGGTACCACTTGGAGAGTTTAGTGCCAGACCTATTGCTTTTGCAAGCAAGACCCTTAGCACCTCACAGCGCAAATATCCATCTCACGGGCTGGAGTTCATGGCTTTACAGTGGAGTGTGTGTGTGAAAAGTTTAGCCATTGGCTGAAAGGGCATAGTTTTACCATTTGGACGGACAATAATCCGCTTACTTACCTTTTGACAAAACCAAAGCTAGATGTATGCGAGATTCGGTGGGTGTCCAAACTTGCATCTCTCACAGGAGCCTGACATGACTGATTCAAGTGCCCTGGTGCTCCATGGCCCAGCATCTAGTCCCGCTGGTACATCTACTGACAACCCGTCCACCCCATTTGCATCAAATGCTGACGCTCCTGATTACACCACCTCTCATGCGTATGATGGTGCACATGGCCAGGTTAGGACACACGTAGGAAGGCTGGTGAAATCAGTAAATAAACTCTTAGAATCTATGGTTCAAAAACCATTCCTTAAGGGTCCTATTATTTCTTTTGGTAGCAGCTCTTAGTCTCTTCTTTTTAGTGTTGAGAGATGAACTCTATTGTGCATTATATACTTCCAGATTGTTCCTGTTTTTGTTTTTTGTTTTTTGGATGTCAAATGTTAATGTGATGCAAACATGCATGCATCCATGTGCCATGTTTTGTGTTTTGATTTATTGAGGCATGTTTGTGGCAAGTTTCCTTTTGGGCCAGGTGATGTGTGGTGTAACAGGCATCACCTATAGCTAGGGGAATTAGGAGGCCTGATCACCCTCTTTCTTCCCTGAACCTTTTATGAAGGGTAACTTTTCAGTTGACTTTGAAAGCTAGGTCTTTATTTTCACTTGTGCCAGTACGAACCAGGGTCGGACATGTCCTCTTGAATTTCCTGCTAGAGAATTTTCATCAGGATATTGGTGGATTTCATGGGGGGTGAATGTAACAATGGAGAAATGCCCTTGACTTTATGTTTGAAATTCCACCAAATCCTGATTGAGATTAGAAAATGTTCACCTCGCTTATGTTCAGCAGTTTGCTAATACTTCAGTTTTAGTATCACTACTGTCCCTTTAAGAAAGCGGTTTGATGACGTCAGCCCTGCGCTAAACTCAGCCCGCGCAGTTGTGCTCTCAGTCTGTGCTTTGCTGCCTGAGAAAGGGGAATGGCATGTTTTTCTGCTTGTGGTTAAATGAGTATTTTGTTATTTTAAGTGTATAATTCAAACGTATATGATTGTAAACTGTATTCTGAAGCTGTAGACATACAATTTTGTGGTGGTTAATCATATATGTTCTACAAGAATGTAGCAGTTATATGTATCTTATAGATACAGGGTCTCCCTCTGTGTTTGCTAACAGGAGGCTCATGACCGACCTGTGTGAAGCAAACTGCATGTCACAGCTCTTTCCTGTTTATTTGTGCAAGTATGTTAATTTTGGTTGTTGTTCATATAAGCATTTAAGTCTGGTTGTGTCTGATGTACATTGGTGTGTAATTGCTGTCAGTTAAAAATGTATTTGTTTATTTCCTCTTTATTTTCAACTGAAAATTACTGTAATACTAAGAACTGTATTAGGCATGTATTAAACTAAGTCCGCGCTTTGCGGTCAGAAAGGGAGGCTCATGACCGACCTGTGTGAAGCAAACTGCATGTTACAGCTCTTTTCTGTTTATTTGTGCAGGCAAAGGCTGGAAACTACTAGACTGGCATTAAAGGAACAACCAGAAACTGTCGTGGTCCAGACCTCTCATTCAACATCGCATACATGAACACAACGCAGATTACATAAACTCACAGGTGTGGACTTGGTCAGGGACATAACAAGAGGACAGTAAACAATACATGTTACATATGGAATGTGCCTAATGAAACCATTGTAGTCTGATACAACACAGATGTGAGATAACAATTGAAGCCTAGATAAAGTGGTTTCACTCCCTGGGGGCGAGCATCCGTTGGACGCTGCTCCCTTAATACTTATATATCTCCCGTTTGTATGTCAGATAAAAGAGGATATAGCCCCTTTGTTGGTTAATTTCCGAAAGGCACGGAGGGTCCGATCTACCCCCGTTATAGGGTGGCGGTGGGGGCACGCATGCAGACAGTGGCAATTTTGGTTTGGTCTCAGAGGACACCTTAGGAATGAATTTCAACTTTATTCTTTTGTTGTTAATCCCATTGTATTTATCCCATACCTTTTCATCTCTACCCATTTAATATAACTTCAGGTCATGTAATCATAATCCCATCCAGGATCTCCCATTCCCTCATAGATCTGATTGTATGCTGAGGCTAGATATTCAGATTTAAAAGTTTCTCCCCTGGGTTAAGTCAAAAATTGAGGTTGTGATTTAGTCCAGCCAGCCAAATTATCTACCCATGGCATGGTATAGAATGTTAAATCACATTTATTCATCCAGTCCCGAGGAGCCTCCTCTGGATCTGGTTTACGATATTTATTAGAGGAATTACCCATAATTCACGGCAATAGGCACCACAACAATAAACACAAAATTAACAAACATTAACTGACGGCAGGAATGAGCCAGAGAGGACGAGGAAGTCCGAGCAGGAAACCTAAACAATAGCACGTGCTATGAGTCACCTTTTCCCCTCAGTCATCACCCGGACTTTAACCGGATGGAACCAGGCAGATCTATCTCTTTATAAATCCTCATCATCTGGACTTTAACCGGATGGATGGCAATAAGTTTCCTCAGTAAAGTCCTTTAATCTCATCAACCAGGAAGACTGCTTTTCACTTCATAAATATAATCAAAATATTGAACCAGCAGTGCTTACCTGATCAATGAGATCCTGGACGAGCCCCCAAAATTATAAGAAAACATATTCTTCTCTCATCCACTCTCTTCCACGTCGACTCCGCTCTCACTCCAGACTGTCACCAAGCGCTTGGGAGAGACTTAAATAATGAAACAGCACACCAAAGTAAACTGAACTGTTTATTCAAGCACTCTGAAGAAACAGTCAAACAACAGCAGTATTTATAGGAGCATGTAGTGTCTATGTGGGTTTATAATTTTCCACAGAGAACAATAGCAAAAAGGTATTACCATATAAGGAAAGAGTGTGTGGGGAACAGGGTCAAATAAGGGTTACAAGGGGGTCAACCTATGGAAGTGCAATTTGGGCTATAAATCTACCTATGGAATGTGGCTAATGGAACCATTGTAGTCTGAAACAACACAGATGTGAGATAACAAGTGAAGCCTAGATAAATACAGAGAAAAAGGTCACAAGACCCAAACTTAAAGATTAATGCATATACGATACAGGAGGTAGACAATAACAAGAAATATGCAAACAATAAACAGAATTAATTAAATATTTCCCTTCACTTTCTTATACGTTACTCTGTGTTCCTCCCCCTTGTTAAAATAAGCATTCATAACTGCCATTTTAATTTTTTCCCACAAAATCTGCTGCCTCTCCTTGATCCTGTACCTGCCCATCACCTCATCATCTCTTTTCCCCTCACCAACATACCCACTGAGGTCTACTCCAATCTACAATCATTGTTAACCTGGGCCTTGACCAATCTGGTATGAACATGGTGTTTTGAATACACATTTGATTTGGCACTGGTTTTATGCTGGATGCCTTTTTTGACACAATCTTTTTCATTTACCCAGGCTTTGGGACCAGCAGTAAGAGCTCACTGGCTCTTTTTTATTTCAGATGAAAATAAAGTTCTGTAAACAGGTAACGGTGACTTACACATTTATAATCCACACGTGCACATGCATTAAAAGAAAAGTAATCCAAACTTAATAAAAGCTTGTATGCAAAGTTCATTTCTATTAAATTGTGCTGTTTTATGAACCTTTTTGTTTTTTTCAGGTAAAATAAAATGAACAGGAACTCTGCACACAGGGGGCAACATTGTAATGCAAAAAGTTATGTGATTATCCCATGTTTTCATCAGCAATACAGATCTAATTTGCAAATTACTACATGCATTCTTCCATATGTATGATCTGGCTTTTGTTTGGTGTGTGAACAGAAGTGTGTATGATTTGTATTTGCGTCTAGTTTTATTTTATCCAGTGGTTCACTGGTTGATAGCTGATATGCAAGTTTAATGTCTGTGAACTGTTTTTATTGTCTTATATGAACTGAGAGATTCACGTCCTGTTCTCATGGTTTTGCGCATTCGTGAGAGTGAAACAGCAGCCTCTTCAAATAAGCTAATGAAAACTATCAAACAGATTTTAGCAGAGACAATATAAAAACCACCTGATATTGAAAATATACATATGTGTAACAGGAGAGTTTGAAAGGCTTTTATTTCATTTCACTTTAGGAAACATACTGCATAATGTACAATTATCCAACTTAATATAATAGTATAATAATGTACGAGTCATCATCAGCTGTCCTCCACAATCATCCAAACACGACATCCCGCGAAGTACAGGTGACTCTGTATTTTTCTGGTTTTCTCACATCTCTTGTAAAACAACAGCTGACCCCCTTAAATTATCCACGTTCGACACCCCTACTCGGGAGGAAGCTCACACACCGTGCAAAGTCTGGAATCCGCAGAGATACACAGTCACACACATACACACCACTCGCTGATAAATGCATCTTTTACTTTTTTCTTCAAAGTCATAGGACTAGTGTGAGAAATTGGTTAGAGCCGACTTTGTAGCTTTTTTGTTTCTTACTCGTAAGAATAATTAAATAAAATAAAAACAATTAAAAAGGGCCAGATAAAGAAAATTAAAACTGAATAAAATAACTGAAAAGAAAAGGATTCTTAAAAAAAAGAATTAAATACAATAAAACACTAGAACAAATAAAAAAGAAGGCAATGATTTAAAAAAAAACATATATTTATATATAATAATAAAACCATATGGGCACCAAAGGGACAGGGAAACGGAAAACCGGAAAAGGGACAGGAAATGGGCACCTGTCAAAAATCGAGTTTGATGACTTGTACATTATTATACTCTCTTACTGCAGTTGCCTTGTTTGTTCAATAACTGAGGTTATGTGACTAACACGCTACCTGGCTACATGGTAATTACAAACTATTCACTAACTTCAGACTTAGACTTTTAGACAACTTTATTGTCATTCATTATACAGTGAGTGTACGAATAATAAAATTTCATTGTAATTGGCTTAGCACTGGATTAAAATATAGAAACTGTAAATATGTATAGCAGCCCTAGTTGACATATTATGAGGAGAATAACCGAAACTGTTCCAAGCTCTAAGACAAACAGGTTGTAAGCATCTTGTAAGGAACTGGGACCTTACTGCCAGAAAAAATAATATTAATAAAGTTTTTATAGCATAGTAATTGTAATGAAGTGAAGACATTTAAGCCTGACAAACTACAGTTTTTGTACAGTAGATTCATATTTTCATGAAGTTTATTGCATTGCTGTAATAATCATGTAGCAGTGCAATAAACTTCATGAAAATATAAATCTACTGTACAAAAATTGTAATTTGCCAGCTGTTTGTGATGTAATAAACTTGTTACTTTCGGAATTTCTCTACAATACACATTTTCCATCTTTGTTGGCATCTTTGTGCTCTTCCCATATGGGCATGTAGTAACGATAATATATTGTTCTAGAAAATGCAATTTCTGAAGAAATTGCGGTGTGAATGCTAAAAGCTGAAAGGTTACACTAAACTGGATAGCTGACTTAACCACACAGACATCAGCTGATCATGGACACCTCTTTGTGTCCAACTGCACTCACAGGTAGTGATGAAGCTTCACTCAATGGCAGTTTAACTGTCATTTCCATTGAAACACAGGTCTTTACATACTCAGATCTAGCTGAGCACACCCTATTATATAGAAAACCGTAAGTCCTATCGCTGAAAAAATGTCACTGTGAGCACCAGGAGATGTGACTGAACACAAAAATAAATAGATAAAGTAAAAAATTATCAAGGGATGGCAGTTTTAAAACTGCGCTGTTTTGAATTTAGTCAGACAAGAGATACAATGGAGGTCAATGGGACCAGAGAGTGGGACTCCCTGTGAACAGAGGCTTCTACCAAAAACAGCATAAAACCTATGGCTTAGTGAGTCACACTGTATGACAGCTGACAGGAAAATCTACAATTTTATGTATAAATTGTGCATTAAGAGTGAAAGGTGTTGGCAGGAGAAGAACTGAAGCACAAAAGTTTCAGTATAAGCCTTTTCTTTCCTGCCTTTTTGCTGCCATCAACATAATGATTAAGCGTCACTCAATGGCAGTTTAGCTGTCATTTCCACTGAAACACAGGTCTATACAGTAAGAAAAAATGTGTGACAAACATTTGTGTAGATAAAGTGAAAAATGACAAAGACCAAGTTTTAAAACTGGGCTGTTTTGGATTTAGTCAGACGAGAGATATAGTGGAGGTCAGTGGGACCAAAGACTCCCTGTGAACAGAGGCTTTTCCAAAAAAAGTGTGAATCCTATGGCTTAGTGAGTCACACTGTATGACAGAGGACAGAAATATCTACAATTTGATTAGAAATTGTGCATGAAGAGTGTAAGGTGTGGGCAGGAGAAGCGTTGAAGCACAAAAATTTCAGTATAAGCCAAAAAACTTTTCCCACCTTTTCTCTTTCAGTGGGTGATGTCACTCACTCAAGCATGTTAAACAGTAGGTCGGTGATAAACGGTACTTACCTTTCTTAGACCTTCAGCACTGATCTTTGTTGCTGGAAAGACTACAAAACAGAACAGAGAAGGCAGAAGCCACAGGTAGAGCAGAAAGACCATGAATGGGAGTAGGAAGCCAAACTGGGGAAGCAGCTTCCTGAGGAACTGTGGAGTTTTCTTGGATTAGAACTCGTACTTTAGTACCATTTGAAATAAAAAATAAAAGCCTGAAAATAGTGTAATATCTGACCTTTAAGAATCAAATATTTTTATGGTAAACATCCCATCTTTACTTGTAATGTAACAAAACTTACTTTTGGAACATTTTGATTTTCACTTGCAGTCCTTTCTCAGGGAATAAAACATGCATCTGCGATTGTAGGACACTCAGTATATTTTTTATTTGTATGTCTTTTGTAAGTTTTGTGTACCGGTACCATATAAATGGCGATGTGACAAACTTGGCAAAATATAAACTATAAACATACCTGTTATCATTATTCAGAGTATATGGCCGTAAAACATGTATTTGTGTAGAACAGCACAGTATTTAATTTGAAACAGAAACCTGCTGTGAGGAAATTAAACAAACTGGCTCACTTTCAACTTCCTCAAAATAAGTATGCTTTTGAATGCTCTGACATCTTGATGCTTATCCGCAGAACTTAATGAGGGAGAACCAACAAGACATGTACATAAACATTTATCAGAATGTGTGAGTGCGTTAAAGTGGCCAGCAATCAGCAGATCTGAATCCATATTGCAATAGAAAGTGTTGTTTGCACTGTATACAGTTGTTTATAAGCACAGCTAAAAGCTAGCTTGCAATCTTGAGTCATGTATAACTAGCTGTTTACTTTTTCCTTTACTTTTTGTTTTAATTTTCCAACACAGTATGCAAGTAATAAAGTACAGTAATAATCCTCCAATGTAAACTTCTGTTCCCTTCATACAACCATAAAATGTACTTGTGGATTTCTCTGAAGTTCTCTGTCTGGTCATAAGATTATGTGGTTATAAACTCGGTGAGTGTGAGCATAGTCAGCTGTTACTCAGCGTTTAATCAGAGGAGGTTCGTGCTCCATCATGTTCCAGAGGAATGTTAGCAAACTCAAGCTCATTGGTCACCAACCTTGTTCCTGGAACAATCTTGCTGCATCTTTACCTTCAAGTTAAGTAGACTGGTGATATAAATTAAATCTTAATAATATTTAAATTTAAATATAGTATTAAATAATCGTGTGTTATCAAAACACTATCAGAGCTATTAAAAAGAAGTGCTCTCTTATATGTCTCACGCAAAAAGTGAGAGACAGTTTGTTAGTGCTCAGAGTCTCTCTCTCTCTCTCAGTTACACACACACACACAGAGAGAGAGAGAGAGAGAGAGAGAGAGAGAGAGAGAGAGAAAGTTTAGAACTAATATTTCCATACAGGGAAAACTCCAAATAGGGACATGCTTGTAACTCATTCTATAAGGATGCAGTGTTTACAGACTGTGCCTTTTAGAAAACTTAGAGGACCATAGGAAAAGATATTAATAACTTCTTAAGTCCAGCCCACTGCATTCCTGGCATATGAGTCACTCTGTAAACTGCTCAGTGTGGAGGAATAGGTGGTTCCATTCTGTTTTTCATTTGTGTATATTTCCATGAAGGACTGCCATGGGCGGGTGGGGGTGACTACTTTTTCCTTTAATATCTGCAGATATAGCATCTGCTCTGTTTGTAGAGCTAACAGAAATAAAAGAGCTTGTGTAATTAGGAAGCGGTAAAGAGAGAAAGAGAGAGAGAGAGAGACGAGGGCAGCAGTTGCCCTTGAAAACAGAAAATGGTTGTGTTGAGATTTTGGCATGGATGACTGTGACTCACTGTTTACTGGGTTTGTTACTATGAAAACATTGCCACAGAATATGTGCGGAGGGGCAATATCCATTTTGGTGACGTTTCAATTTAATGAATTTCTGTCGGAATACTGTAAATATATTCAAATAATCTTACTATTATAATATTTTAATTGCAGAAAATAACATTTAATATGCTCTCCTCTAGTAAGTTTGTGAATGTACATAATCAGACAGCAAATCCTATTTAGATTTATTTAGGGAAAGGTTTTAAAACACATTATTCTACATTATATACTGGACTGGTTTTAAAGATTAGAGCTGATAATATGGATCTTTATAAAAGTAAACTTTTTTTCAAAGAAGTCCAAAATTAATTCAGGTAAAAGGAGAAACAACTATGCAGCATTGTCCAGTATACCAAATAAAAATAAGACATTAAACATATTTTTGGAAAGGTACATTGCAAGTTAAAGGGAAAAGGATCAGTACAATGAGCGATTTAAAATGAACAAAGTTTATTAGGTTTGTTATACTGGTATCCATTATAGAACAATCAGTTAAGTGATGTACAGTAGTCAACAACAACAACAATATAGTTTTCTTTAAAATACATGAGATTAATAAGAAAAAAATACCAGATATACTTTAGAAAGCAATGAAATGAATTAATATAAGCATTAAACTTCTGGGTAAGTGTTGTATATCCCAGATTACCCACTTATTTTTTATTTTTTTTTTGCCATTTTAATGGAGCTAGTCTTTTCATTTAATTTATATTTGGAAACTTACAACACTGGTATTTCACAACGATGACAGTACAGTAGGTAAAGATGCATAGCTGCTGTGATTTATCACTGATAGCTCTGAGGAGAGCAAACCGTGCAGATCCCGAGCCAGTTTTCTTAATTCAATACATATTGGCATTCACACATTGTTTTAAAAAGCTAAACAATTTCTCACTTCTGAAGACTTTACAGATCAGGAAAATCTTACTCACCACTTCGCTAGATAGCATCAGGCCCAGAAGAATTATGGCTCCCTTCATGAAAATGAGTTAAAAATATATATTTGTCATTTATTTATTATATTTAAAATAAAAGTTGAAATTACTGCAAATTAATCAGTTTCTTGAGTCTTACTATTTATAGGCATGTACTTGAGGAATGGGAACATTTATTTTAATTCCATAAACTGCACAACATTTCTACTCAACTCCACATAGATCAGAGATCAGTGTTTTCAAACATTGAGTAACACAAAAATCAAGATCATATTCTATTTTAAATACAATACTAATTTTTAACCTTAGGGCGAGTTTACAAATCAATATTTGGTCCTGTAACTCTTTCATAACTTAGATTTAATCACAGCATTGGGATGCTCTCCACCAGTTTTTTGACCATTCATCTTCCTCTTAATCACATTTAAGAGTTTTTCAATGGGTTCAGCCCTGGAGATTGGGTTGGCCATCACAGGGCTTTGATATCGGGGTCCTTAATTGACCTGGCTGGTTTGCTCTTCCTCACTTCTCATTGAAGGACTTTCTTTTTTTTGTTGTTTTGTTTTGTACAACTTTAACCTGCCCAGAAGAACCTGTTTCAATCCGTGCTTGCAGTGCACTTAACCCCAGCGGCCATTTGAAATTCTTTTTGTTAATCACCTTTAAGGAGGAAATAAATAATATCCTCTGCGTTTCCTAAATTCGTTCTGAAGTGGAAAAAAGGGAAGGTTAACAGTGAGTTTTCTTTTCACCATATTTCACTCACTGATTTCTGCCTTCATTTGTATCACCTGTCTATCCATTTAGTCAATTCATGTTCCATGTTCCCACAAAGATGAATGTGTGAGTGTGTGTATTTGGGTATTGAGGGTGGGGGTGATGAACACAAAGGACTGATTACATCTTCACACAGAGAATCAATCAGAACACTATCTGTTCTCAAATGTCCATACTTTCAGCATGCACCTCTGCAGTCTAAGATTTAAACTAAAAACCTTTAAAATGTCAAGTCAAGTCAAGTAAAATGTAAGTGTTTAATGGTTAATGCATACAAATATAACATCTATACACAACAAAGTGTGAATGTGTGCATTCAGCTCACTTCTTTGAGTCATCCAAAGGAAGTTGGTTTGTTTTTGCACTAACCATGGAACCATGGACCACTAAAATGGAAAGAAATCATGTTTCATACCTATGGGGTTAATTGTGTGTGTGTGTGTGTGTGTGTGTGTGTGTGTGTGTGTGTGTGTGTGTGAACACATCTGGAATAGTACACACCAATTTACCATAATCTTAACACCACCTGACTGGACTGACACAGCGAGCTGTAATATACTGTATGTTCTGATTCCTTTGTATGAGATCCAGCATTAATAGTTTCAGCAGTTTGTGTTATAGTAGCTCTTCTGTGGGATCAGACCAGACATACTCGCCTTTCCCCATGTGCATCAGTGAGCCTTGGACACCCAAGACACTCTTGCCAGTTTACTGGTTGTCCTTCCTTGGACCATTTTTGGTAAGTACTTATCCCTGTATACCAGGAACACCCCACAAGACGTGCCGTTTGAAGATGAATACATCCAGTCATTTAGCATCACAATGTGCCCCATTTTTGATACGTTAGACCATGGAACACAGTTCCTGTAAAAGCTTTCCTCGAGCTCCTTTTATTTACATTTCTACTTAATAAAAGTGATTTTTCTGGCACACCTTCCAAATAATCTCTTGGTATGGAGGTGGTGTCCTGTGGTAATTTTGAAGATTTGGTAACCCCAGTAGTGATCCTTGGAGATTTCTTTTTTTTTTTTTTTGCGTCCGTTAATACTTTCCTCTGTGTACATGAGGGCAAATTATACTTGGGCCCTCTTCCAGGGAAGGTTGTGATTGTAGATATTTACTTTTTTAGTATTTATTACTGCCCTAACTGAACAAACAAACATACATTTTGGTCAAAGTGCTTTAGCAAACAGTGGAATCTTTTTTTTTTTTTTTTTAAACTGTTCTTCACAAGTGCAGGGCAACTGTGTAATTGGATTGAACTCAATGTAATGAACAAAAAGCTTGGAGATACTTGCAGAAGCTCCTTATGTTTTTGGGCATACAGGGTTCTCCCTTCAATTCACTAATTTATTTATTTGGCGAATACATTTATCCTGCTAGGGTCACAGGGAAGCTGGAGCATCCGACTGGACAGCTCGCCAGACTATTTCCCTTCAATTCAGATGAAAGGATTTTAGTAGGCTTCAAAATAGATAAAATAGACTAGTGCATCAGTGTTTTTCTTTGTGAACAATTAATTTCCCACGGTGGTTGTAAATGATCAAAAGGATGTTTCGTAAATTTGAAAAGGTGCTACATTTTGTGAGGTGATTTCAGGTCATTCTTGCAAGGTAAGAACTGATCCTAATATCTAAACAAATATTCATTTATTCCCTGTGCTATTTATCCACTGTAGGTCATGGGTGAGCTGGAGCCAAGCTAAGTGAGAAGCAACAGACTAGTTACCAGCCCACTGCAGGGTGAATACAAAGAGAAAGGTTTTTTCTTAATATGCATACATTTTTTTTCTCCAAATGGTAGAACAAAAATTTGAATGACTATGTATAATGTTTATCATATATAAAATAATTTTTGCTCATTTTCAGGAAGGATGCCAATAATTCTTTTTTAAAATGCATTTTGATCAGAAAACTGTGCACCTTGTCTTGTCTAGGCATCAGATCCTTTCTGTCTGCGCTTAGAAGGAGGCACCAGGCGAGCAGGTAATTCAGGAGGCAGGCCATGCCCTTCAAGTTTCACCTCAATCAAGTGGCTAGCCAGAGCAAATTCCTCATCATCCAACATGCCATCACGATCAACATCTGACAACTTCCATATGCGGCCAAGCACAGAATTGGGTAGCCGTGTGCTCACCATCCAGTCTTTGGCTTTGGTGCCACTCAGCTTGCCGTCATTGGGTACAAGGTTGTAAAATATCTCATCATACTTGGGCTTATCCTTATTAACAATCCAGTCTTCTTCTACCTCACCATTCTCATCCTCATCCTCACCTTTCTCACCAAATGGGTCACCCTCCATAAAGGGTCCTGCTCGAGTCCCCAAGAAAGCCCCACCTTGGACTCCAGGTTGACCTCCTGCTTCCAGCTCCTCCTGCCTGAGAAGAGGCATCAGCTTGGCAATGTCAGTAGACAACAGCTCATCCAGCATGGCCATCATGTTTGGTTTCAGTGACTTAAACTTGGTGAAGTCATGAACAGCGAGGAGTTCCTAAAAATTCAACAACAAAAAATAGTTTGTTTTCTGCACATTAATAATTATATACTAAAGAATAATTACTAAGCAATATTAATGGGTATTTGCTGTAATACCACAATTGATTTTTCAGATTATTGGTCTCTGTCTGATTATAATCCTTTAAGTATATACTGAATGCAACAGTAACAGATTTACTACATAAAAAAACTGCAATACTTAAATCATCCTGGCAAAGTAAACTGACGACACCTTAAGTGCTTGGAATGCTGTAGCTGTTGCCAGCGATGATGGCACATGAATCTCAAGAACGTGAATGAGCAAGATATGCATTGTGCAGGCATTCTATTCATATGTCCGAATCACCTCAGTTGAGTCCTTTCGATATGGAGTAGCACAGGCTCTACCCCAAGCTCACCCTGGATGTTGGAGTTTCTCACCCTATCTCTAAGGCTAATCACAGACACCCTCAAAAGGAAACTAATTTCAGCTGCTTGTATCAACAATCTTGTTCTTTTGGTTACTACCCAAATAAACCGGTACACAGGATTCAATTCCCTCTTCAAAATAAAGGAACAGTGCAGCGCCTTCATTACTGCTGATGCAGCGCTGATTCATCTGTCCATTCCATTAAATTATTTGAAATATTAAGGTGCTGACTAAAAACGGAGCTCTGAAAATCTTTGCTTTTATTTTCAGTAAAGAAACAGCTATAACAGAACTAACTGTCTCTTCGATGGTATTTGAAAACATATTTTTCCTTAAGAAGAAAAACCATTGACTAAACAAGAACACTTTCTGTGAAGCGAAAGTGCACTCAGCTCCGACAGCGGTGGAGACGACGCGCATGTGTGATATGCTTTTCCTGGCTTTTCATTTTCTTCATTTATTGGGTTTCCTGTGTGGCACTTGAGCATGGATGCGATAACTAAAAAAAGCTTATGGCTTTACATTTGCATCAGTATGGAGTTCTGCAATGCTCTATAATAATGACAGTTAAGTTTTATTTAGACATATTTTTATATAAAGGTCACAGGTTCGATTCCCCACAAATGTGTGGAGGCAGATGAAGTGAGCAAACAAAAAAGTGTGCTCTCGCGGTTATTCATGGCCAACTTACTATTTTTGGAAGCCTTAGCACGTCTAGCCCAAAGAGAGGAGCTTGTTTTCCAACATCATGTGGATTTATTTGCATGACCTTATAACAGAAGTTATAAATGCAGTATTACCTGTAGTCTCAGATTTGCATATGTTACCACTCATTTTGACAGGTTTTTTAAAATCTGCTGTTCACTCTACTGAAAATGATCCCTTTCCGTCTTTGGAGTTTCAGAGCAAATTTTTTTCCCTTCAAACTTTGATTATTAAACTTCCTGTCAGGTTCTATAGAATGTTAAACCTTATACGGTATGCAAATAAGTTCTCATGAACATGCGTACACTTACACACAGGAGCAAGTCATGTTTTTTAAACAGGCTGTTTACACATATGACCATTTGGTGAATTTGAAGAGGGACTACTTTGAGTACTAATACTAATATGTTTTTGCATGAGGCCCAAAGGCACATAAACCATAATTGGGCCAAATAGAATTCAATATTGTTAGACAGACTACAGCATGTCAGACTTGGCCAATTCGAGAAAATAGGACTTCAGCTGACCTAGACTTCAGTCGATAATGCCAACATTCAGCCGAAATTGAACCAACCCTGCTATCTGGTGTGGATTTATGACAACACACTAAAACCCCATAAAGTTGCTTGAAAATAATTTCAATTGGTTGTGACTGATGAACAACAAATGTCAATCCTAAACTCTGGAGCACTAAAGGTGTGGGCACAAGAAACAGACTAGAGAAGTGAAGCTACAGGTAAGGAGTTGACTGACATTTCTCACACAAAATAATTCGATCATTTAGCATTTTATCACCTGATTTTTCTTTCTACATCTGCTTGAATATCCCATGAACAATATGCTTAGCTTTTTTTTTTTAGCAATATCTAAAAAAAAAATGTAGATTTTTGGAGAGAAACTATGTATTGATTGCAAAAGAACTGAAGTGCTTGCAGGGCTAGTCACATGACTCGAACTGTAAAACTCATATGCTGTCTGGACATGGGCAAATAGCTAATTAAAAGGTGTACCACCATTAACATGAAATAATCAGCACAGTGCACAAGAGTGTGTACTTATAACAAACTTTTTATTTAAATTAACTATCACAGTAAACATAAGGTGTTAACCTCTGGTCAGGGTGGACATATGACATTTTAAATGTATCATTTTGAGAATCCTTTGCTGTTACTCATTACAATTACACTATAGGATAAAACTGTTAATTTGGAATTTGTTTGACTAGGTAGTGGAGTAATTAACACTCAAGTACAAATACTTAGCATCAACCATTTCCAATAAAATTATCTTCCTATTTAGTATCCTTTTCTATTAATATAATATATTTAGTCTTAATTTATACAATGAGGGATTTGTTGGAGACAGCCTAAAGTCACTGTGCAAATCCAAAAGTCCTGCCTCAGGAACTATAGCTCAAAAACACAGATCAGTGTAGAAAATGTTTAGACATGAAAAAACCTGCCTACCATTTGGTGCCTGGTATGAAGAAAGGATTTATTTTGAGTCTCCAACATATCTTGATTTTGGAACTGTTCATCTTCACCAGTACTGAATTTCAGCAGGTAAAAAATGTTTGGCTAGCTTCATGCAGAGAACTTTAATATTTTAATTAGGATGCATATGGAATTCCAATGATGTCATTGGAAGTTGCAGAGTTGACTGGTGGGTGTGCTATTTATTCTAAGTGTCTACATAAATTGTCCAACACAGCAAACCAAGCAATTACTTTTGCAAATATCTACATGGAGAACCCACAAATAACACAAAAGATAGTCTATTCTAACCACAGCATTATGGGGTAATGGTCTAAAACTTGAGTTCCAGAAATGTATTTTTTTACATTATTTCAACAAGCTTTAACATGCAGCTGTAGGTTAGTCTGGTTAGCTTTTGACAAATGTTTAGCTAAATAATTTTTTGCAGTTTAGCTAAAATAATACATTAACCCTTATAAAAACATCTACCAAAATAGTTTAAACCCTGCCTTGCATGTCACTGGAAGTGGACACCATTAGACCTCAATGGCAAAAGTTCAAAGGTCTTGCTCCATTGTTTTGACACCAATTGATACAAGTTGAAGTTTTTGATGGCTTTCAACTGGTCTTCATATCTCTTTCGTACAGGATACAATTTCTCAGCGCAACTCAAACCTTTTTATGCTTTGCACATTCCCTATCCATGTTAAAGTGACAGCAAAAGCAACAGCAGAAACCACATACAAGCCAGGTGGCGCAAGTTCCATGTGCACTTTATTTCTGTTGTCTGACTGAAGGCTAAGCAAAACAAAATGTCTACCATCACTACAAAATCTGCTGACTGAAAGATTACAATACCCTTCCAGAGTATTTTAGAGTGACTTCAATGAATTCCAAATCTAGGACTTCCAGACATGCTGAAATATTTCATAGTGCATACATCATTCCACACTGATAAACATGCAAAAGCCTGGAAGCTTACAACTTTTTGTCTGTGGATGGGCGAGGTCATATTTGCAAAGTCACGTGAGCTAGCACTTTTTGGATTGTTATGATAAACATAAATGTTTGGCATTTTAAGACCTACATCTACAATTCAGTGCTGGAGCCAAGTCAATACTGTTTTCATCAAATAGATAATTTAATAGAAGTTATTATTATACAAGCTGGTTGCTAATGTAACTTTCGAAGCATAAATTACATAAATATTAGTACACTAAAACACCATATATCAAGTTCAACACTTAAAACTCAATTGCTTTTCCCCTCATGAGTAACTTTGCACAGTATCCTAAATAATCTTTAACCTTTGTCTTAGTTATCAATTGCTACATTCATGTGATGAGTAAGACTCCGGTCATATTTGAGGTTGTAAATCCTACACTAAAACAACAGCCATTTGAATGTTAACTGCTATTAGCTGCCATAAAACCGAATGTGGTAGAAACATTGTAAATAGTTACATGCGTGAACATAGCTGCCATGTAAGCATGTGCATCATGGGGCAGTCAAGTGTGATTGTGACGACAAAACATGTGAAGAATAGATGACTGAAATTATGAGGGTTTCTAATGTTGTGCCTGTATGATTAAAAAAAATTGATTAATGGAAAAAAGAAAGGATGAAAAGAAAGACGAGTGCGGGTCAGTACAGTAGTCGGGAGGTGTTTGTTTTTTTCGGGATGACATACAATTCAGAGTTTTGTGCCAGTGCAATGAAAACTAGCCATGATTAAAGAAAAATGCATTGAGGTGAGTGAAAACAAGGGATGAATATGTGAACAAAGATGAGTGTGTGTCAATGGGTCAATACAGTGGCCATGAGAAGTTTGGTTTTATGAGATGAAGTTTTTCCCTATATGATGAAAATTGGCTCGAACGACTTTAAAAATGTAATAAAGTGAATATAGAAAAAGAACATTGGATTAGATAGATCCTTTATTAATCCCAGAGGGAAACTCACAGAAAGAAGGGGTGAAAAGCAAGAAAAAGATGAGTGTGGGTATCATGTCTGTGACGGGGGAGATGGTCTGAGATGTGATATGAAGTTAAGTGGATGTAAGGTGAGTGTTACTGAGCAGAACACTGTTCATTTAAATGTGAGCAAAAATGAATGAAAGTGAAAGGAGGGAAAAAAGTGATGTATGAAAGCAAAGAAAAAGTCTAAACCATCACTAAACATGATCAAGCAAGATGATGTTATTTGTGATGTTGACATTTGACCAAATGACAAATTTTGTTTGTTACTTTTATTTTACATACCTTAACATACATCTGTTACAAATATTTTATTGACTCATATAGGCAATAATTAAATTGGTTCAAATTGCCATATCATTTTAATAGATTAATTGGGCTTTAGGACAGATGTATTCAATATCATGCCGATCTTGCAGGCTACAGGTATATCATTTGGCCTTTTTAACAGCTTTACAGCCATTTCATTTATTTACAGTGAAGTTAAATTAGCTATCAATTAAATTATACAAATATTAATTAAATAGCTACAGCTTAGCGACAGTAATAATTTGGTTTAAAATGATCAGTGCAATTACTGCTTTTAAACTACTGTGTACAGTGTTGCAACAGTTTCTATTGCATTACTGACTAGGATCAGTTGAGTGTACACCACCTCCATATTGTGAGTGTCTAACATTTGTAGTAACTGTCGATCAGTCCCGCACATTGTGATTTTATTCCATTTATCCGTATAGAACAGAATAAACCTTAGGATATTGTTTCCTCACATGATCTGCTCACACAATATTTCTATTAGTATCAGGTCAGGTCTTGGACTTGCCCATTCCAAAACATTACACCTAATTTTCTTGAACCATTCTTTGGTGGAAAAACTTGTCTTTGGGGTTGCTGTCTTGTTGTATGATCATTCAAGAACCCCTAACCAGTAGTCAACCAACAAAAATCACTTCTATAGCAAGGTGTATAATAGTACCCGTGGTCTCAAAGGAAAGTGTAAATTCTAAGGAACTAAAGGCCTCTCCCACACTGGCTCATGACTCAACCATCAGGAGAACACTAAACCATGTTGGTGTGCATAGAGAAAGCCAGCATTCTTCAAAAAGAACATGGCTGCCCTTCTACGGTTTGTTAAAGATCATGTAAACAAGCCAGAATATGACTGAAAAATTTTGTTAGTGGATAAGAGCAAAACAACTATTTTGGTTTAAATTACAATTTTGATGTTTTTCTAGAAGGGAAGCAATCATGCACCAGAGCCTTATTCCATCTGTGAAACGTGGTGGTGGTGGGTGTTATCACGGCTTAGGCCTGTTTTGCTACATCTTGGCCAGTACAGTGCCATCAGAATGGTGAATTCTGAATCATACCACCAAGTTCTAAAGATGTGTCTCTGGACATAAGCCCAGTGTCTATGTGAAAGCAGCACAAATTGTTTTAGCTTGAACAGACCTGCATCTTGGCACAGTCAGGAAAATCTCCAGGAGAAATGTGATGCTGCAATTGGATCTTGGAAAAGATGACTGGCAACTGGTAGATCAAATTCTTTTTCTTATTGTCCTTCCTGAAGACAGAAGGCATCTCTTGCTTCAGGTAACTGATTATGTGAGCATGAACCTAAAGTGAGCAGATATTAAACATATTTTACAAAAAAGTATCTCCTTTAACTCAAATGTTAAATCACTCGAGTGATTTACTATAGCACAATCTTCAAAATATATTATGCTGACTTCATTTAGTGTCAATGTAGTGTAAAAAAGAAAAACTTTGGGGGGTGGACTTCTTAAAGACAATAACTTACATTAGAACTATCCACTTATCCAATCGTGTGGCAGAAGTAGAACTCTTATGGTGAATTTGTGATGCTTTGCAAATTGTAATATGCAGGTTGCAATAATAAGCAATTATTGAATGAGGTATGATACAGTGAGATAGAGATTATTTGTTTAAGGGTTTGTTACCTGCCGAGGCCAAATGCTGAATAATTCTTTACAATATAGAAGTCGAATTCTGTAATTGTTATTATTCATTCAAAATATTTTCAATGTAGACAGTTGCAAATGCTAGTTAAGCAATAATCATTCAATGTATCTCATGTCAATGATGCAATAATTGAGTTATGCCATGGTAACAATGAAATGCCTATAATTATTTGATGGTTTACACCAATCAGAAATGAGAACATCTCTGAAATTAATAATAATTGTCCTTTCCTACCTTGGCACCTCCATAAAAGAATGTCTTGTTTATTCTATCAGAGGATATAAAACTAAAGATGCAGTTTAGTGGGTGGAAATATCCTGATGATGAGAGAGATGTGAGATGAATAAATAGATTCTTGGTTGAAGACCGGTGAAAGCAGTAGGCAAAGTCACCAAGATCAGTTTTTTCTGCATTGTGCTGATGACACATGATTGGCCGATTGGATAAGGTGTGAAGGAACAGGTGTTTCTATTAAAGTGACTGGTGAGTGTACATGTCCTGGTATTACCAAATATTTAATGAAGGTTAAACCTGCAAATAAACTAGAACAACACTGACAATAACCCTCCATTTGTTTATGAATGCTAAAATAATTAGTTGTAGAGATCAGAGATAACAGAGTCTACATAACAGAGTCTAATAGAAATACAATTATTATAAAAATAATGTTTTGATGTCTCAGAAATCCAGGAAAGAAAATCCTAGAAAGTTTGAATCGGTTCAGTGGGAAAAACATTTCATCAGTCCCATGAGTGACTTCCGCAGTCTCAGGTGACTGCAGGTTTCCCCACCCTTATAAATAATACATTTGAATAATAATTAAAACCAGCATGACTGCATAACAATGAGCCCGGAGATCAGTTCCATGAACATGATATGCAAATTGTCTTAACCATTAATCACATTGGCCATGTGTACTATTCTTAGTGGAGTCCACACAGGAAGAGATAAGCGACATGTGATTGGAGCGATCTGGTTGCCTAGGTAGTCCTTTCACTTTTTCCACTTTCCAATGTTTCTGAGTGAAACCATTAACAGTGAACAGCTAGGTTTTGTACAGGAAATATGGCCGCGACCAAAGTTTGTGTGTAACTTGGGAACTTATTCTTTTTTTTTTTTTTTTTTTTACATGATGGCATATAGTTATCATTGGTATCGCACGGCGGGTATAGAAAGGAGACTCTTGTGCATCATGAACCAGGAAACGTTAAACTTATATAAATATGAATTCACAGGAAATGCCGACTGCTCCAGAAACATGGACGCAAGCATGATGTTTCCAGATATTGCTCTTGTAAAATTGTTGTCGTAATGGGCTGCTCTTCCATGTTGATGTGGGTGAAGTCATTAAACTCATGTTCATTGTTTCCCTATGGAAAATGTTTTGGGGAACTCAGTGTTTGGCAGTATGTCAATCAACTGTACCTTGACCCACTGATTGATCACTCAAATCGTACCGCATTAAATTTCAGCTCAGTTGAACTCTGTACCCACCCACTTAGGCCTTTCATTGCATATTTTGCTGGCATTCAATAACTACATTCGGATAAGTGACAAAATATTTCTCCCACTGAAAACTGTGTGTCCAGATGAATACATTAAAATTGTCTAGGCTTTAACACAAAATATCTCACCCTGACTAGACGGGCTCTCTTGACCAGATCATTGAGCTTGCGTAGGGCTGCATTTCGTGGTAGATTCTGAATGTCAGCAAAAAGATCTTCCTCTTCCAATTCAAACAGCTTCCGGTTGTCTGGGACCATGAGTGGTTCAGACCAGAATGATCCAATATATACTCTCAACACTTCGGGGGTTCCGAACACCTTCCCCAAGGACCACATGAGAGCTCCATATACTCGCATTAGCTGCTGTGTCCCAACCATATCAGCCTTGTTAAGCACCACACGCAGTTTGTCCTCATTCCCCTTCAAAGCGCTTATGGCCTCTGAAAACTCATCAGAAATCTCCAACTTGTGGGCATCAAAAAGGAGAATAATTCGATCCACTCGCTCAGCAAACCAACGCAAGACAGCTGGGAAGTCGTAGCCTATAGAAAGATAGACAGATAAACTTTACAGTCTTTTTTTTGTTTAAAAAAAGTTTGCAAATAGAAGGTGCACATTAGTTATCCTCTACTTATTTGCAGCCCTTCTTTTATTCCCACATCACTGGCATGCTTATACATTCCTCGTTTCTCTCTCTCCCTGTCACACCCTGTATTTCACTCCCCACTCATGGTGTTAAATTGAATACAGCTGTTTTCAGACAGAACACGTATGAGATAAAGCAGAGGCATACTGAAGCTTTACTATAAATTTTGTCATATGGCTAAAGGCTAGTCAACACAAACTGTGTGATACGAAAATGGGTTGAAAATTTACACAACAGCATGAAAGGCATCAGCAGAGATTTTGCAATTGGTCCAGTTCAGTGTAATCACAGAAAAAATTATGCAAAGAATTTTCTCGTCTTCAATGTACTGCAGTACATTTCTGATCCGCATGGTGACAAATACAGATAGGTGCAGTTACTTGGGGGTGTAGTTTCTTTCTTCCCCCAACACCACTGTCCCCTCTCTTTTAGTGTTAGTCTCACCTCGGCTCACTCTCTGCTTAGCACCCGACAGGATGCCAGGGGTGTCGATGATGCTGATGCTCTCCAGAACCTGGTTGGGCAGCTGCGCACACTGGAATCTAACAATACATTGTCATTTATTTAGCAATGAACTATGAAGTAAGAAATCATGCCCCAAGGGCTTTGTGACATGTTACTGCATGCGGTTTCCTCACATCTTATTTTTCTAAACTTTTGAGTACAGTGGCTTGGTGTATTTAAGCAGTAATAAAATGTAATAAAATAAAAAAAATTCATAGTGTTTGACAATAAATACTGAAGCCAAAACAGTTGTCCTCTCAAGGACTTTGGAAAAAAAATAAATAAATCAGAGCTACGTAGAAGTTTCCAGTCCCTTTGTATTATAACTGTGTGAGGTGATCTAACATATACTCTAGTCCGCACCCCTCCCAGGTCGGGCCATTGTGTGGAAGTGGTGCGCTAAAAGCACAGGGACTTCCTAAAGGAAAATGATCCATGCTGCCAGAATCAAACAATGTGGTCCACTAATGATCGGACAGTTAGAACAACACACCAACTTCCTCCCGTAAATGGATTTATCAAGCTTACTGGTTCAGAGAGTAGGAAACTGAAGAAATTACTTTTTCAAAACATGCTAAAAACACTTGGTAATAAGTAAAGTGATTACTAGCAGGACAGAATCACAGCACAACAGATATTGTAGCAGTTGACTCTCCGTTCACACATTCTTTTACTTCATATGTTTTGCATACTACTTTTAATTTACAATATATAATAACTACAAATGCCTTTTTATCACAGAACAGAACTGCAGCCACTAGAGAATTAACAACCATTTTTGTTGAATTGTCAAGGGAAAATAGGTCAAGGTGACCCAGTTTTGGTAGGCTGGTAGGGCATGCCATAGAGACCATTCAACATAAATATAAAATAAATCTATGAAGAACCGGCACTGCTAGATTGTTAACAAGAATTGTCTGCGGTGGTGGCAGATGCAGATAGCTTCATGGGGGATACAATAAGAACCATTTCAGATATACAGTTCTGAGCTTGTTTTGAGCAGGAAGGAGGAACAAAGTAAAATGGTCCTGTAACAGATTGGTTTAAGAGAGCTTGATAGAGTTTCTTTCAAATTTAAATATTTTGGTTTAATCTGTTGATCTGTAAAGACACTGATAGCCTGTAAATCTTAAGTGTCATGCACTGCAGCTTCTGTTGTGCACTAGCTTTCACAATGATCTTGTGAACTCACCCGTTTGCTATGCTTCTACAAATAAGGCAATCCCTCCTCCCTCAGAAATTTGGCACAGGCGCTAGAAATTCCATGGAGCAAAAATTTTTTTTTTTCTTTTTTTTACCTCTTGCTCCTTACTCTGCCTACCTCGTGAAGGAGGAGTGATTAGGAGGCACATTCTCTCTCTCAGAGCTTATCATATTTAAGGAGCAGTATGTCTGGATATGCACAAACATTTATAAACCTGTTCAGGAAAGTGTTTCCAAAGGGGTTGAGCTTGCGGAAAGGCTTGTTGGGGTCCACTATGAGAGCATTTCCAGGGATTATTCCCTCCATGTCGCCATGCATGATGGCAGTAAAGCAGTCAGTAGTAGGCTCGGGACCCACACGGCTTCCAGGCACCTCTTGCTCCAGAAGATACCTAGGAAGACATCACAATTAAATTCCCCTCAACTCAAGAATATTTCTCTATATACACACATATATTTTAGAATCACATCCTGCACCTTCTGCGATTATCTTTTCAAATAATTATTAGACTTACTTGATAAACGTAGTCTTTCCTGTGGAGTACTGACCAACCACGAGCACCATGGGTTTGTTGTCAAAATCAGCATCCTCCAGACTTGCGGAGTGGAAGTCATGAAATCCATAATACTCTTCAATAGGCAAAAGCTTCTTATGATACAGCGACTTTAGCCCCTCTGTGACTGTCCTGATCACTTCAGGGGCTTTTTTGACGTTTTTCCGTCCCCAACGAGACATACTGTGGAGACTGTGGGCCCGTATAGCAGTTTTGCTTCACTGACTTAATTTATGGGGTTTGTTTTGGAATTAAATGTGTATTTATGTTTCCTTTGGCTCTACAGGCTATTCTCCTAATGCCTCCTAAATTTAGGAAAGAAGAAAAAAAAGAAGATGAAGTGAATGTTGATTATTGCAAATCATATTAAATCTGTTTTCCATTCCATATACTCCAATGTTTTTGGACAAAAAAAGATATCAATCAAATTATTAGCATTAATTACATATTGGCAAATAAAGTATGGCATAATAAAGTGCATTTCTGAATCTTTTATCTGTCAGATGAGCTTCACTCCAATAATAAAGGCTTGTTTTTCCCTTTTGGATATTGTGTGCATTTCCTTTACTCCAATGGGAAAGTATGAGTGTATCGCCTGTGCTTGCCTTGAAAATTTTGGCATTCACTTCAGCAGTGCACACACGCGCATATACGTACACGCACACAGTTCATTACTGTATGCTGAAAGAGATTATTCTGCAAAGTTTAATTTAGTAAAGAGCTGAGACCTGTTATCTTCAAATATGTTTAAAAATGGTCAAAAACAGTGCTGTAGATTTTAAAACCATTCCGAACACATTAATGGGGTCGTTAATCCACAGAATCCAAGTGCTCCGTTGTGATTTTCCCCATTCGTTTTGCAGTCTTTTTAGCATAGACGATCACATGCACCGTTTAACTTGTGCTGATTGAGACTGATATCCGTACTGAGATCTTTGCTTTGACGACGGGAATAAAACAGTTGGTCACAGATATCTCAGTTGTTTTCCAGGAGGAAAAAAATGTAACACTGAAATGTTAAAAGCTCTAAGAAAAGAGGACAGTGTTCAGTAACTTGGTTTCTTTCTGTACACTCCCTGGGATCATCAGTCTAACTGCAGCAGTTTTGCATAAAAGGAGACATGAATTAGAATTTAGTACATTTAATATAAATATTGCTATGCCGAAATTAATTTAAAATACATCTATGGAAGAATAAAGAACAGGAAAGTAATACAGGAGAAACATATAGTTGTACATTCATCAGGGAATAAATGTACTACAATTTCAACTGGTAATAAAATATTCAATATAAATATTTGATTTTTCTTACCTGTTGTGGTGCTGTATCAAAACCCCACTATATGTTTATATATTCATATAAACAATGCTGTGTTGTAGTTATTGTTTCAACCCACAAACCTTTTTTACTTTCAAAAAAGAATCAAGTTTTTAAGAACACATTACCTTCTACAAATAAGCTTTTGAATCAGCTCCTGGTGTGTCTTCACTATGCACACAGCACTACAATGTCTCAGTTGGCTTTCAGGCCTCACTTTCCTCCTCCCTTTTCCTCCTCCCTTTTTCTCCTCACTTTTTCCAAAAAAGAAAAAAAATAATAACTACTTCTAAGCACTGCCCACCCTGAGACTAGTCTAGCTCATTGTTTAAGGGTTTAGGTTAAAGAAGGGTGGGGGCATATAACTGAGGCAGGGTAAACACCAGTTGTGTGCCACATTACTAAAAATTAGGGTGGGGCAGGGGTCAAAACTTAGCACTGCCTTCTTAACAAATTTCACCACCATTATCTAAAGAGGCCAAAAGGGAATTTTTACAAGTTTGTGGCTTACACAAGGCAATTATCATCAGAAGAGAGCTATACAAGAATCCCAAAACTACTGGAAATGTAATTTTTCTTTGGCTCACCCCTTCACTTGACATTCGTATGAACTTAATTTGGCAAAATTCCGCCACCTTGTGGTCAAAAAAACAAGATCTTTTTTTTAACCATTTTCAAACAAAAATAAATAAAAGTAGTAGTTTAAAATAAAAGCTTCTCCTTGGTGATCCTGTATGTTTAGAAATGTCAATGACAAACCTACACATGCATTATTATTTCATAAAAGAAGCAAAGTTTAATTTACAGTTTTACTAAATGTACAGTTTCCTTTTTAAAAAAGTGTCATTATACACAATAAATACAATACAAAATTAATTTTTAGTACTATACGTCAAATTCTTACACTTCTATTTTTTCTCTTTAGATTAACCTTCTTTTCCTCGTAATTAAGCTGTGTTTGCATCTGAATTGTCCAGAGGGCTTTGAATTAGTCCACATTATGTGTACATAAAACATAAATAAATTAGGTGTGTGTGTCTTTTCGACTAATTAAATGTCAGTGATTAGCGCAACAGTTGTACATAACCACAACAGAGAGGATGTTTCGCTGCTTGATGATTATCGACACCCAGGAGTGAGAATTATTAAAATAACTGGTTTAAAATGTGTAAAAGACACTTGTGTAAATCTGGGAGATATCACCTGCTTGCTGCGTGTGTACCCAGGTCTAATCTGATTCAGCTGGAAACACTCTACAGGACCAAATAAAAATTGAACTAAGCAAAAAAATAAATAAATAAAATAAAAATTTGCAGGAAGTATATTTTCGGGAAGGGGGTTCGGTAGCACTGGTTTAGCCCACTAGCAGGTCACTATATTTTCTTTGTAAACCGTAGAAGCGATGACGAAATCTGTCTACAAATCAACAAGACTCTCAGACTCGAGGTATAATTCTGTATAAACATGCTCAAGATGATGGGATCATTTAAGGAGAAAAGCTGGTTAGAAGCTGATCAGCTTGTTTTATGAATAGATCTTTTTAACTCCTAGCACTCATCTCACCAAAGAGTCTACTAAAAACCGAATGATTCACAAAGGCAAGATTTTAGTGATGGTCAGGTTCTATATTCGGGTAATTCATGATTTTGTGCTAAAGAGGGATAACTAAATTCATAACCATTGGACAAAGGCCTCATTTTAAATATAAAGACTTACATTAAAGAATAACACCAAACTAAAAAGGTAGACCTCCACAGAGCTCATTGTAATTAATGAAGGATCATATATAAATTAAACGTAAAGATTAAGAAATCTTCCTTTCATTTGTTCTTATGAATGAACAGTTAACGTAAGAATTTAACTGAGCCTGAAACTGAAGCTTCCCACAAATAAATATTACACACAAAAAACAAAAAAAACAAAAAAAAAAAATCATGTCAAAGTGCACGTCATGCTTTTGAAGTACACCTAAAGGGTCTTACATAATACCTAGAGAATATTATTATTCAGTAGACATCCATAGACAAGCATGGCAAACACAGTTAACCAGAGTAAAGTGATTTTCCCGCTTTGGCCTCTCTTATGCCTTCCAGACATATCATTTCTCGAATAATAGGGGCTGTTATCTACTATGTGTCTGAGACACCAGGTTTCCATTCTGTCCTCGGCCCCCTAACTGTGGGTGCTGTGAAATGGAAGATGAGGATGGAGAGGAAGAGGAAGTGACAGTGTGTCTATACAGTGATGCTGATGAAGATGCTGTGCCCTGATGGTGGGTTTGGTGCTGGTTGGCCAAGGTTCCAGCACAGATTCTGTCCATGGCTGCACGGCTCGGTGGGCCCTGCTGCAGATTAAGTATGCTGTCTATTGCACACTGCAGATGTTCATTCAGCGAGTTGTCCAATGGGGGACTTCCGCTTGAGAAACTAGCATTGTCCATGTCTGGGGAATCTGATTTAGATCGTTTTGCAGGGAGTGATGAGTCTCTCGCCCAGGACGTTTCACCAACAGATGGAGGACCTGGTGCATGCTGGTCCATACGAAATGTGCCCACTGCCCACTCGCGGTTTTTACTCATTTGCCCTTTGACCTTCCCCATGTGGGTCCCGGTATTACCATCCTCCTCATCCTCTTTATCAGAGGATTGCTGCTGTTGATAAGCACTCTTAATTCCATGGTAGAATTCATGTTCGACAGATGCAAGTCCCTGTGATCCCGAGCCAGTGTGGGTATGACTGGCTTTACAGACACCTTGTTGCTCCAATTTCACACTGGCAATAACTGTCCTTTCCACTGGAGGAGATGATACAGGTGCTGCTGGTAGATTGGGTCCGATGTCACCCCCTCCTGGAACTCCAGGTCGGTGATGAGGGCTGACATTTTTTCGATATGTCTTGCGTAGTGGGAGACGGCAGGTAGTCGCCCGAGGTGCTGAAGTGGAGGTAGGGTTTAATTTGGCCCCAGACACCTCATTGTGCTCTAGAGTGCCATTTACTTGGGGTGAAGAGATGCAGGACAATAAGGATGAGGACACTGATGACCAGGCATGAGAGACTGAAGGAGCAGGGGTAGTTGAGGAAGTTGTAGCTCCCAACCCTGCATGTGTGGTTGCTACACTGAAAGTGATAGAGGATGTGGAATTACTGGTTGGGGGTGACGTCCTTTGAACTATGGACCCTTGGGTTACAGGTGATCTTGTTTTAGAGGATGGCTCAGGGACATCTGGTAGTGGAGTGTGCTGTGGCTGTAAATGAACTGGGTCTAAAGCAGTGTTGTGTACCACTTTACTGAACCCCGCCTCTTGCTTAATCTTTAACTTCAAGCCAATTCGTTGACGTGCTTCATAGGTCTTGATCGGAGGTTTGCTAGTTCGCTGAGGAAGTGCATCTCCATCGTCATCATCATTTACAGAATGAGTAGAGAGTGATGTGGGGCCAAAACAGCGCTCAGAGCTCTGCCCGGTGGTATTTCCACAAGGCCGTACAACTGATGAAGGCAGTGGGGTGCAGTTAGTAGACCACGATACAAGTGCTCCTCCTCCTCCTTGTTTTATCACTAGTTTGGTGGGGGGGAAGGACACAGGAACAGGGTTAGCAGTGGCAGAAGCAGTCACCGAGGTAGAAGCAGTTGCCGGGGTGCTAGATACATGGACTGTTTCTACAGCAGATTTAATAGCGCTCAGTTCCACTGCTGCAGACCCAGTTTTAACAGAACTCAGTTCCACCGCTGCAGGCCTTACATCACTGTCTGTAATCCTGCTCACCATACAGGAGCTGGCCACAAACTCCTCTGTAGAGAAATAATGAAAGTGTTGAATAAATAACAGTTATTTTGTGTGCAAGGTTTTAATGTATCACTTGGTCATAACTTAATGCCGTTAAGTATTGTATGTAAATGTATTACACTACATTCAATTCTTAGACAAGGGAGGTCCCACACCTGTCACTGAATCTCCATTCTAATCATGACTGCTCTAACCTGAAGCCGTACTCATTTGCTACAATAAGATCTCTGAGGGGTTCGATTCCATAAGGGTTTGTTTAGAATATTCTTCAAAGCCAATTTAATGCAAAGGGGAATACAATATTCCTGTTTAGTGCCACGAAAACAATTACCATGAAATAACAGTGAATGAACATTTTTACCTGCTTTATTTAACATTTGTAAAGTAAGCTATACAAACACACTAACTATATGCTCGCTGAACAGCACCATCAACAAAAATATGGCTGTAAGCAGCTGCGCAGGAATGCCAAACAACGGTTGAACTAGAGGTAGTTTGGCAGTGTCTACAGTTCAACAGTGTATGTGAGGTATAAACACACAATTTCAGTAGTTATACTTGAAGTTGTAGCTTAAGTGATTTTCAAAATACTGCAATTTTTAATAGAGACACATATAGATAAACTGTCACAAAATTAGATGTTTTATAAAGTTTAATGACATCTCATTGATGAACTTTCTTTTACATTACATTATACTGACCAGAGTGCCAGGCATAGCCCACAAATGATGCATTCCAAATTTAAAGTGGTAAAAACACACACACACACACACACACACACACACACACACACACACACACACACACACACACACACACACACTTCAGTGACCATCTGTGTGTTGGTATGGATTAATTAATTTTATTCTGTCTGAAAAAGTATGATGATGGTGATGATGGTGATGATGACAGTGATGATGGTGATGATGATGGTGATAATGGTGATGAAGATGACAGTGATGATGACGAAGATGACAGTGATGATGGTGATGAAGATGGTGATGAAGATGACAGTGATGATGGTGATGATGACGACAGTGATGATGGTGATAAGGATGATGCTGATGAAGATGACGGTG
>JAOUQZ010000031.1:9024688-9036070 GCA_028564935.1 Neosilurus hyrtlii
GACACACAGACACACATACATATATGGCTTAGCAAATGAGAGGGTGCAATGCCAAGAGGAAAAGCATGCCAAACTTTAAGGTTCAGAGGTGGGGGAACACAAAAAGAAAAAAACCCTGTGCGTGTGTGTTTGCATGCGCACACAGAGGGAGCACTTTCACCAGATTACAAGGTGTTACAATAGAGCTGAACAGTCTGGTTTTGGAAGTAAAAATGCCACTAATTTTTGCCATGGCTAATTTGATTAACAATAAAACAAACTGGTTAAGAATGTCCGTGTTAGACAGACACTGATGTTCCTGTAGAATGTACTGGCCAGTCTAGTTTTAGAGGGCTTTGTTTAAATTTAAATGTGCTGGTAAGACACTTACAATGAGGTCCTTAAATGAGGGACAGTGATGCTGTATCTATGAAAAATTATTAATGTCTTCTCTAGTACACTTTAGTATGGAATGTCACTTTAGTCAAAACTGACTAAATTTCAAAGCAATTCAGTTTGTTGCATTCAGTCTTGGACATATTGAACATCAAAAAAGTGTATTGTTTACTCCATGAACCGTTTCATGGAGATGAGTCTGGAGATGAAACTCAGCTCAAGCTGAAGCTTAGAAATATTTTTCTTTCCTCTGAAGTCAGTCATGCCCAAAATGTTATCTGTTCTTTATTGGGCCAAAACCCATATTTACTTAAAATTTCATAGAAATCCATCCATTGGTTTTGAAGTTATTGTGATCACAGACAGACACACACTAACAGTCTCATGATCTCCCCCTTGGTGGAGGTAATAATTATAACTTTACATTCACTGTATCTAAGAGGATTGCTCCAATGCCAAAAAGCCAATCCTACTAGTTATTAATTAATGGTGGGTATAGTAAAGAATCAACCCTTTCAGAATATTTACATTCTGTGGCTTTGCAGCCTGAACAGTCCAAAAGCATAATGCCTCCCTCACCTAATGGCGGAAGCCTAGCCACCTATTACATAAAAATAAACTGAAATGTAATGTCTTTGGGAGTATGACTATGATGAAATAATTTATAACAGGTTCTGCATTATATATTGACATTTATATATGTGACCCATCACAGCAAACTGAGTATTAAGTTGGAAATTATTAATTTTGAGTTACTTTTACCATTTTTTTTGCTGATATCCAAAGCTTTAAAATGATACCATATTTTCTAACATACTGGAGTAACTAACCAAAACCTTCCAGGAATTTTCAGCCTTTCAAACATACATCTTTGGAGAAAACAGTGTTTAAAGTTTAACTAACAATATTATATAAAACAGTAGCTTTTTAAAAACATTAGATATTAAAAACATTACAAAACAATCACTGATAGTCCATTATACACTTCCAAATATATTTGCATAAAATCCATCAGTTTATAAGGTCACTGAAAGTTGAAAGTTTTCTTGAAGCTTTTGAGATTGTCTATCATTCTAGGCCTTTTCTTTTGCACTGTCCTCTTCAACACACCCTCGAGGTTTACAGCTGGATCCAGGTCAAGGCCTGAGACTGGCATGGCAGAAGCCTAATTCTGTGGTCAGCTGAAGGTTTTTGTGTTGCAGCCATGATGCCATGTACTCTAGCATATTACACAGTTGGGAAAAGGTTCTTTTCTTTATGTCCGCTATTACACCTACTACTACTTTCAGCACCTTGAGTGTGTGGTACTGAAAAGCTCTATATTTCTTTCCCCTCAGACCACAATGCATGGCTTCAGACAAAGTTGTAGTAGCATACTGGCAAAAACCCAGGCTCTTACATTTGTTGGTAACTTGACAGAAAACATTTTTTGTGCATGGATGTGGCATCTGATGGTGCTTTGACAAACTTCTTACCCGCATGAGTTTACATTTTGTCATAATTTACCAAGAGGCATTACTGGGAATTTGTTTGGGGTTTTTTTGCCTCATTTACTGCGCTCCTCAATAAGTGCAAAATAAACTTGGGTCCTCTGCCATGCAAATTCATAATGATTCAATTTGATGTCCACATTTTTATTATTGTTCTAACAACAGAAATGGGCATTTTCAGGCAAGTAGCTATTTTATTTATTTGTTTTTTTTTTTTAGAACCATTCCCTGACCGACGAAGTCCAACAAACCCTCCTTTGGTTTGGGTGTCAATACAGTTCAAGTAGTGTCCTATATTTAACTGAAATTAAAAAAATATTTGCCATGCCAAAACAGTTAAAAAGAAAAATTGTGAATGAGAAAAAAAGGATACAGTGAGAATCAGGTTGTTTGCCTTTCTCAAAATTTCAAAGCCAGCAGCTGACAAAAACAAGGTCAAGCAGAAAACATTGGGGACAACAAAGTTAAAGGCTGGAAAAAGGGAAAAATTACCCTCCACCAATCAGGATGATTGCCAACACATTCTAATGTCACTTAACAACTGTAGGATGTGCCCTACAAAAAGAACTGCAAATGGCAACTAGGTTAAGTGCTCTGCAACAATGGTCTGAAAAAGATTCCTTTAGCATGGGTTAAAGTCATGCAAAGCTTAGAAAAGTCCCTTAATCAATAAAATGCAAAGAGCCAGGTTGAAGTATGCTGAAGCCCACAAGAATTAGGCCATGGAGGATATAAGGAATAGTAACTTCAGCTTCTGTAGTAAGTCCAATTTTCAGCTTTCCTATCCCCGACAGTCTAAAATAGAGACCAAGAGATGCCTGCAAGCCAGTGTCCCGTAGGCACTGGGAAATTTGATGGAATATGGGTGATGGTCTGGGGGTCTTTCAATAAAGTTGTCATGGATCAACTATCTGTTTGTGAAGAACGCATGATTCAAGCCATATACAAAGTTATCCTAGAAGAAAACTTTCTTCCTTCTGACATTATTCCCAAACTCCTCACAATGCCACAGAGCCATCAAGGTGTGGATTAAGGACCACAAGTTGAAAACCCTGTCATGGTCAGCCCAATCTCCAGACCTGAACCCCACTGATTGATGTGAACAAAAAGAAGATGAACAGTCTCCCTTAGTGAGCTGTATCCCCTGACCACGACTGAAGTCGCCAGGACACCTCCATCCTTCTCTGTCTATATTTCATTGCTCTCCAGGACTCTGCCAGGTTAAAGCTAGTGCACCCTCAGATGTTGTCTTTCCAGCTCTTTTTCAGTCTTCCTTAGTGAATTGTCACAAACCACCAAAACGGAGTTGGTTTAGCATTCTTCTACCTCTCAACCTTCATCACCTTTACCCTTTGCAGGTGCACTCTTGTCACCCTCCCTCTCATGTGTTCTGTCTTACTCCTGCTCCTGCGCATATCCCCAGACACATCCCCACCAGTGTCCTGCTCTCACTGCAGATCATAATGTCTTCCACAAACATAGTCCATGGAGACTATTGTCTGAACTTGTTGGTACATTTAACTATTGCAAACAAGAAAGGGTTCAGAGCCAATCCTTGGTGTAATCCTACCTCCAACTTGAATCAATGCGTCATTCATACCGCATAGCTCACTGCTGTCACACTGTTCTCATACATATGCTCTCTTGGCACTCTATCCTACACTTTCTCTAAATGCACAAACAAGTGCACAAGTCCTTTTGTCCTTCTCTGTACTTCTCTATTAACCTTCTCAAAGAAAACATGGCATCTGTGATGCTCTTCCTTGGAATGAAACAACTGTTTTTCACAGATCACCACCTCTCCTCTAAGCCTGGATTCCACTATCCTTTCCCATAACTTAATGGTGTGAATCAACACCTCGCTCTTACACTCTACTTGTGGGACATATGCACTGATGACATTGCCACTGTAACTAATGCAGGTCTGCAGTAGAGTGAAAATTGGTACAATAACTCATCCATTTAAGAATGCTTCCCGAACGCCTCCCTGGTGTGGTGTTTCGGGCATGTCCGACTGGGAGGAGACCCTGGGCCATCCCAGAACACGCTGACGGGACAACATCTCTTGGCTGGTCTGGGAACGCCTTGGCGTCCCCCTGGAAGAGCTGGAGGAAGTGGCTGGGTAAAGGGACGTCTGGACCTCAATGCTTAGGCTGCTGTCCCCGCAACCCGACCCCGAAACAAGCAGAAGATGAATGAATGAATGAATGAATGAACTCTTATCCACTCCTAAGGCATCATTCACCCTCCAATATTTTGTTGGTACTGTCTGGTTTAAAAGCTCCACTGCTATCTCGAATAATCATCTCCATGCTTTTGGTTATATTATCTGGGCCAACTGTCTTCTCACTCTTCATAGCTGCTCACACTTAATCCTTGCTGATCAATCTCACTTTCTGGTTCACTCTCTTCACATCCTCCATCCAGGTCTCTCTTTTTTATTCATCTGCTTCTCAAAATACTCTTTCACCCTTTCCAACACACTCTTCTTGGTTGTCAGCACATGTGACAATGTGTACTATGTGCATACATCACCCTAGCTTGTGTTACAGCTTTGCCCGTTCAATCTAACTGCCTGGTCAGTCATAAGTCCTTTTCTCCTTCCTTTGCCTTTCGCTTCTCAAACAACTCATTATGTTCCTCTTCGTTAGCTTTTGCAACCTTTATTTTAACCTTGCACTGCATCCCTTTGTACTCCTGTCTCTCTTAGTATCCCAATTCTGTCACTAATCTCTTCCTTGTGCTGCTTTCCCAAACTTTCTCATTCCATCAACAACTTTCTTTACCCTCCTCCTTTTGTCTGGATGTCAATTCAATCTAACCCAAGTACTTCACCATAACTCCTGTAGCTGTCCAGTAATCCAGCATCCCCTTCCTCCATCTGATCTTTAATTCACTTCGAACTCTCCTACTCATCTAGTCATCCCACAAACTCCAATTCAAGGCTGTCCAGCAACACTATCCCCTGCCACCACCTTACAATCCCTTATCTCCTTGAAGTTGTGTCTCCTGCATAGAACACAGTCCACCTGTGAGCACCTTTTTTCCTCACTTTTTCCTCACTTGATCTGACCTTCTTTAAATATGTATCCACAACTGTCATTTCCAGCATGATCTACTGCCATCTGTTCTTGCTCTGTTCCCCTCACCAATATGCCCATTAAGGTCCAACTCCAATTAACGCTTTCTCATCCTTGGGAACACTCTCAACCAACTCTCTCCTGAAGTTGTCATTCTCCTCGCTCTCACACTCTACTTGTGAAACATATGCACTGATGACATTCAACATCACTCATCAAATGCATCTAAACTCTTCTCTGTTCTGGCTCCAAGGTGGTGGAATGAACTGGACAGCTGAGTCACTGGTTATCTTCAAACGACGGCTGAAAACCTACCTTTTTCGGTGTGTTTTACACACAAAAAGAATAAAATAAACCAAAAAACCCTGCACACAACATCTACCCACCGAGTTTTTGACTGATGGTATACTTAGTCCTGACACACCAGTATAAGAATATATTCACTGATGAGTGAGTTTAAAGCATGTCTTTAAGTCGCTCTGGTTAAGAACGTCTGATAAATGCTGTAAATGTAAAATCACTCCTTCAATTTCCAGCTTAACACTCTTTCACTTGAAGACTCTCACTTAACTTCCAACACACTCCTGATGGGTTTTTTTTACTTCAGAATAACTCTGACACCATTTCTCTTCCCATCCACACCATAGTAAAAGAACTTGAATCCACCACCAATGTTCCTGTCCTTACTCTCTTTCCACCTGGTCTCCTGTACACAAAATGTTTACCATTATCCACTATGAGCCAGTTCTCTCTTCCTTTACCAGTCATCGTGCCAAAATTCAATATTCCTACTTTGACCTGTATATGCTTAAACTTTCTCCCCTCCTTCTGTCTCTGGATTTGTCTTCATCCTTTTCTTCTTGTCCCAACACTAGCCCAATTTCCACTGTTACTTGGCTAGCCAACAGTACTGGTGGTAGTCACTGTTAACATGGGCCTCAACCATCATAGTACGTACATTCTATTTTGAATCTGCGTGTTTGCTTTGACCCCCCTCCCCAGGACAGGCACAATGTTTACTGGCTTGTTAAACATTGTGCCTGTCTTACTGGTTATTCTACTAAAAACTTACTGGTTATTCTACTAAATATTGGTTTTGAACTAATCCCAAGTCCAAACATTGCCATTATATTTAAAATTGAATATGATCTTGATTTCTATGCATTAAATAATATCAGAAAACACAATGCATCTTTTTTGTTATTTTGGACAATTGTCATTTTTTGTAATTAAATGCTCTATGTGACAAAACGTTTATGTGAAAATTAGGAGAAATAGTGTCAGCAGTTTATGGAATAACACAACCATGTTCATAGTCCTCAAACACATACCTATAACTAGTAGAGACAGAGAAACTGATAATTTTACAGTGATCTCTTAATTTTTCCAGAGATATAAAACACTAGAATTTTTATAAACAATATCTTTGGAGAAAATACAGATTAGGCATGTCATTTTCCAATGTACTCCCATATCAAAAGTCTTGTACTTGCTTTTTCAGAAATATTTTTACTTTGAAATAATTGAAATAGAAAATAGAAATATGGTGATTTCTATCACAGTTGGTTGGTTAGGTTTAATGCACAAATCTCTAATTTAAAATATGTACAGAAAAAATTTATACAAAATGTACTTCCTGAACCAAAGCCACCAGGAAAAATGGTCAGGCACTGTTCAGCTCTATATGCAGCAATGCTAGCAACAAGTGGGTGGGGCTTATTACAGAGCACAAGCTCATCTACCTTGTTAATCAATTCTGCCATATCAGCAGGGCCAAGGGAAGGACTTGCATTCTCCCCTGGGTGAGTTTCAGTTAATGGGCCATCATGGGCTGTAAGGGCAGAACCAGAGCTGCCACCGCTGACGATAACAGATGCAGGTACACCCACAGAGACAGATGGGTCTTTCCCTGCTTGGTGCTGCTGATCCTGACATGAGCACATTTATCAGGTCAAGAAGGGGAAAGTAAAACAGTAATCCAAACTAGGAAATATTTAGCAGGGCTGAACATTTGTATGTCTGAATGTATGCTATGTAGTGCATTAAATCTAACTAATGAACATGGCCTTGGGAGCAATTTAAGATTTTACTGCTAATGTTAGTTTGTTAGACAATGTGCATTTTCCAATACAACAAACAGAAAATATAATCAAGAGCACACCAACCTGCTGCAAGAACATCTGCACAGGCTCCTGGCTAAGGATAATGTTGGCGCTTGGAGGAGTGAACAACACCTTTCCTGGGCTGTGCTGGACCTGAGAGGCCAAGCCCAGTGTGCTCACCGAGGTTGCAGATGTGGTTACTGTTGAAGATGGAGAAGTAGTAGAGGTAATCACCATTGTGGCTGAAACTGAAGGACCTGTCTGAACAGTAAGGATCGATGGCTGTGGCTGGGCTTGGGATGCTTGTTCAGTGGATGTACCCAGTTCAGTTATGCTTTCACTTGGTTGGCACTGGGGTACGGCTGCTACTCCAGTGCTGCTGTTTCCTGTAGCAGCACCAGCCTGTTGCTGAAGATTTGGCTGCAAACTGACAGCTGGACCAAGGCCCTCTATTGATAAGGAACTCTGTATGGGCATGCCTTGTATAACAGTTTGAACATGTCCTGTAACTGGATGGGCTTGATTCTGTGACTGGGCTAGAGAAACAGGCATCTGGAATACTGTGTGGTGGCCCATTTGTCCAGGTTGGAGCTGAATCGGTCCAGAAAGAATGTGGGCAGTACCAGGATGACCCTGGGGGGTCAATACCTGTCCTAGATTTATATTTTGATTGGTTGCTAAGATTTGATTGGCAGTGATAATTTGTCCACCAGTCTGAAGCTGAGGCAGGAGGAACTGATGATTCTGCCCTTGTAAGACAGCCTGGGATGGAATGACAATACTACCCTGCTGATTTAGCAAGTGAACACTAAGAGGCTTGCCTGATGTAGAATTGCTGTGTTGCTTAAACAAGGCTTGGGAGAATTGGGTCCCCTTCGTTGGGGTCTGTGTACTCAATACTACATTTGAACTTGGCTTGCCAGTGAGGAAAGCTACATTCTGAGCTGCAGACGCTGGGACTTGCTGCACCCCAAGAGCTTTATTGGCATCATTTTGCAATGTATGTGAGGCTGGCAGTTGCTGCTGCTGCTTGAAGGATTTGGGTTGGATGGTGCTCCCATGGGGAGGTTTGGGCTGTATTGGAGTTGGTGTCCGCTGGATAATGACATTCTGCATAACTTGGTTTTGAGTCTGAGTTCCTGTATTTAAAGGACCACGAGCAAATCCCACTATACCACTTGGTGCAGCCATTGTAGTACCACTGTTGTTGGTGTTAGTACTGCTGACACAATTAGCTGGGCCATTCAGTGATGGAGACCCAAGAGTGGCCTTGCCTCCCTGAATCAACAGTCCCCCCCCTGAGCTAAGCACAGAGCCGCTAAGACCAGCCTGGGCTCCAGCACTTGAGGCATCAAGCCCAGGCTGGTTCAGGGGATAGCTGCCCATGGTTTTTGTCAGGATGTGCTGTCCTGATGGATTGATAGTCATTACAGTGGATTGACCTACAACTTGAATTTGTCCAATGCCCAGATGTCCAGACTGGCTTCCATTTGGTACGGTCTGAAGACTTGAAATGGGCTGAAGGGTCACATTTCCAAGTCCAACTTGCTGCATGAATGGTTGTACATTGATGGCTTTGTTCATGACCTGGGGTTGAAGCTGCATCCCTTGATGTGCCAGAACTGAGCCAAGCATGTCAGTGGTTGCACTGGAGGATGCGGTAGTGGTGCCCTGGCCAGGAAAGATTTGCGTGGTTCCTGCAATGCCCACCCCGGGCAGACCAGCATCAGGCAGTGGTTGGACCACCTGTGTCAGACTACTTAGCCCAAATGAGCTGAGGTCTAGCTCAGCCTCTGCTTCTTGAAGGCTCTGCTCTGTGATATTGGCTTCTGCCAGACTCTGCTGCAGAATATCACAAGGTTCATGATTTGAACCAACACCATTGCTTTCACTATCTCCTTCTTCGGGTGAGGCCCCAAGAATATCATCGTCTTCTAGAAAGTCCAAATCAACACTGACCCGAGGAAGCCCAGATGGTTCACTTGTCGACAGCGGAGCCGGTGGTTGCACTTCAGATACATGTTCCTAGAAGAAATTAAGAACACAAATTTTTACATGCAGACACTAGATCACATTACTTAGGGACAAAAAAAACTTTAAAAAAAAACAGGTATGGATGGCTACAAGCATGCCACCAGTGGCCTAGTTATCCATATCGATTCACCACTGCTGGCATGCACCAATCTGATCTGATGGGTGGGACTGGAGAAGGCATGCTACATAAAGGAACAGACAGAAAAGGTGAGAGAGAAGAGGAGAATATACTTACCCCAGTGCTGGGGAAGAATGAGCTGGACTGGTCACTTGAGCCATCCAAAAGGTCATCAGTGTCCAGCTACAGACAGACCCAAAATAGGACAGACCACCACAACACAGACATGGAAGGGTAGAAAATACAGAAAGACAAAGTGGCCAAAGTGGAAAGGCAGAAAGAGAAGTATAGTGAGGATAGTTTCCAGACCCACCGAAGCACAAAATATACAACCGTAAGTTAGCAACAAGACAGTTATAATAAAGGGAAAATAAGATGCAAATGATAGGAAACGTTAGATTAGTATGTCAACATTGTGAATTAATAAAAATGAAAAAACAATAGTGACATGTAGTGCACTTTTATGCTAAAGAACAACCCAGAAACAATCACCTGAAGGGAAGGGGAAATTGTAGACTAGTTTTGCACACACTTAGTTGAGAGTTTGTAGAAGTTTGTTAGCTACTTTTTAAAAGCTGTGTTTTCACCTCAATTAATACATTGACTTAATCAAAGCACTTGGCTTAGACACATGGCTTTAATTGTGCTGACATTTAACTTTAATTCCACACTACATAAATTGAATACACAATACTAATGTAATTAACCAAAACGCAAAACACATTGAAAAAGACGATTGCCAGATAAACAGAATGATCATGCTTTTGGTGACCTATTAGTCAGAAATCAAGCTATGAGAAAAGGCAGACAACCAAATGTATGTAAATACTAAGAATTTTAATTATACAGTGCTTAACACATTTATTAGAGCACCTGTCATAAATAATATAAATAAAAATATTTCTGAGACATTTAAAACAATTAATATTTTATTCATTATTAGTTAAATAAAAATAATTGAACAAATTATTCATTCATTCATTTACACCCTGAACGGCTCACAACGCCGTCGCAGGGCCAACACACACTCAACCATTCATACACACATTCATACCTAGGGGCAATTTGGAACAGTCAGTTATGCTAATATGCATGTCTTTGGACTGCGGGAGGAAACCGGAATACGCAGAGGAAACCCACAAAAGTATGTGTAGAACATGCAACCTCCACGCAGAACTGCCCTCGCCGAGCTCAGGACTCAAACCTAGGACCTTCTTGCTGTAAGGTTGATATGTTAACCACTGCACCACCTTGCCGCCCTAATAAAACAAATTACATAAAACTTAACAGAAAACTCCAGGCCTCCTTTGGACTTTATAACAGCCTTATCCTTTCGTATACAGCGTGGACTTTCTTGAAGCCATTGTTTTTACATATTTTACTGTACTGGAGCACTGTTTCAAATAGTTATCAGCTCCTCCTTAATATTGTCTTTGAAGGAAATCGTTATGTGATAAATTTATAAATCAATTAAATCCTTTATTTGTTCAAGTGGATTCAAATCTGGAATCTTGGGCCAGACCATTTTTTCGACTGTTCCGGACTACTGTTTGTGGTTCCACTAATCTTTACAAAATTTTCATGAATGTTTGGGATTGTTGTCTTTCTGATATGTATGAATTCATAGCCAAAAATGATTCATTCATTTCACTTGTGACAGATTGTCTAATAAATTTGTTAAGCACTGTAAATCCTGAAAAAACCTAAACAGAAAAGTTTTTAAAAATTTTCTATGGTAACTGGTTCAAGCTGAATCATTCAAGCTGTAGATTATCCTCTTTTCAGCAGGCATTTGGAGGCTCTGCCATTAGCACACACATTTCACAGAGCTACTCCTGCTACCCGGCTGAGACAATGTGTCCGAGTTGCTGAAATAAGTCTGTTGTGCTACTGCCTTTATTTGAATCATATTTTAGATAAATCAGTGGTTTGTGCTGTATTATTCCTGCCATCTTGCTAAGGTGTGTGTTAGTGTTCGATGAGCAGGGACAGGCTTTTTTCTATGGGAGATACCGGAGCCTATCACAAAACAGGTGCAAGACAGAAAGGAATCCTGGCTGAAAGTGAACAGTGATTTTTATTTTACATCTTGTCCTAAAACAAAACTGTGTGTGTGTGTATATATATATATATATATATATATATATATGTGTGTGTGTGTGTGTGTGTGTGTGTGTGTGTGT
>JAOUQZ010000031.1:9042333-9052576 GCA_028564935.1 Neosilurus hyrtlii
TTATATGACACCCCTAACCAGAATACTAGTCATCTTTCTCATCTTTATCAATCATGCTCACTTTACCCCCACCTACTGAAATTAAAGCAGAGTAACTCGCATTTATCAAAATCCTTTGGTAAACTAATCATTCTGTGTGCTAACAACATCTCAGCTACCCACTTTTCAACTTATAAGTGTACAGCATCTTGAAAGCAAGAATCACGAACTCGTAGCTGTCTTCGCTCACCAAACTGACCAAAAATCGCAACTTTTAACAGATAAGGTTAATTAAGAAGCATTTAAAAATATCCATATTGACTTAACAGTGAAAGTGATCAGGAGTTTAAAACATAACATTATAGCACAATGCACCTGATGATTAAAAAGCTCTACCTCTCACCATGTGTATACCATGCACCTTGACATATCATCCACCCTTTTGTGTATGTGTATATGTGTATAGATGTACATGTGTTTACATATATAGGATATATGCATGTGTCTATATGTTTACATATAAGTAGGGGTACATACAGTATTGTGGATGTAGGTATATACACATATACATATAGCTTAGTGTATTTACCTTAGTTGTCCTTTGTGCACTTAATAATTGCTAAACAGAGAGCTGCTAAGCTTTCATTGTTGATGCAACAGTTGACAGTTAAGATCTCTTACCTTATCTTTTTCAAGGATAAGATTTGCACATTTAATTGAACAGCACACTGCATAAAATAAGGAAACATAATACAGGACACTTTGTTCGCCAGTGTAAACCCAGGGTATCTAAATAGATACAATCAAGATCATTACCAATCTTCCACCAAATTTCAGAATGGCTGCAAGACAATGTGGCTTGTAGGCTTCTCCTTGTCTCCGTCTAATCATTAGACAATGAGGTGATGGAACAAACTGAAAATTGACTCATCGATAACATCCAATTCTTATGATCTTTAGAAACCACAGCCTGGGTCTCCTTTATTTCTCACTAATAAAGAGATTTTTCTAGTTCTGCATGACTTCAACCCTGCCTGGAGGAACCTATTTGGAACCATGCTTTGCAGAACACTTAACTCCAGCTGCCTCTTGCCATTCTTTCTGTAAGTCTCTTGATGTCATCCCAGTTTTTACCCCCCCCCCCCCTTTTTTCTCCCTAACTTAGTCGTATCCAATTCCCACCCATCTAGTATTGCCTTCCCTATCACACCACCACCAACCAAGGAGGGGCGTAAGCATGCACACGCCCCCTCCGTGACATGCAATGTTGCCACCCGCCTTTTTTCCAACTGCTGCGCATTCGTATTTGGGGGTGGCCTAATTAGCTCTCATGGACTCCCGCTCCCGGATGGCTGTGGTATCAATTCGGATTCGCCGGGTTGATAGTCGCGCACCTTTTCAATACGCCACTTGGGACCTATCCCACAGTTGTTCAAAAGCCATCAAACAAAGCTGAGCTGATTTAATTTTTGCAACAGGAGTGGCATTAAGTAAGTCACCTAACAGCAACCTGAAAGATGGAATGCATGCCAAAATACATAAAAGTTTTAATTACAATGTTGGTGTTTTAACACCAAGTATTGATTTCTAAACTTGTTCAAACATTACTACTGTGTGGTTTTCTTGATAGCTATTTATTATTCAAGTTCTGAATCTGTTTTTGCAACCTTTGGCCATATCCATCCATTTTTGACTAGTAGACTTTTTCTGCACTTACATGCTCTATATGAGAATATTTTTATTTGGAATTTACAGAAAATGTCAGTCATTCATGGAATAAAACAAAAGTGTTCATGTTTCTCAAACACCCTTATAATTAGCACCCTGAGAGGGCAGACCTCCAACAAGTCGTAAATGTAAAGTAAACAGCACCCCGTTAGGCCCACTGTACTACCACACTTCGGATTGTTAAATTTAAGTTTCGGAGCTCAGGGGAAAGCTGCTGCTCCTAAGCATCGAAAGGAGTCAGTTGGAGGTGGTTGAGGCATCTGATTAGAATGCCTCCTGGTTAGAGGTGTTCTGGGTCTGTCCAACAGGGGGGAGGCCCCCGGCACAGACCCAGAACTTAGAGGAGGGATTATATGTCCCGCCTAGCCTGGGAACACCTCAGAATCCCCAAGGAGGAGTTAGAGTCGCTGAGGAGGGGGATGCCGGAGTTTCCATCCTAGATCTGTTGCCTTCATGACCCGACTTCAGATAAGCAGAAAAAAATGGAATGGAACAATACAGAAACAGTAGTCAATTTAATCTGGCAATTTTGTATTTTTTATCTAAATACATAACATGTATTTCTTATTTGCTGTATTGTTAAACCATGGACATAAAATGAGTTTATTGAAGCCTCATAGGGCATGTTTACCAGATGAACTCATTTTATTACACATTTTTTGTACAATAGGCATCATCAGTCTACAAAGGATAAAATAAAAATTAAAAATCTCAAAATCACAGTACACATTTTTGTTAGATATATATTGTAAGATTTATTGAAAATAAAATAATTAAAGAAAAATCTAACAAAAAACCCCACACTGGAACATAATTGTTGTGAATTGCTCTTTTTTATTACATAGTTCTTATTCACATGACTGTAAAATACTATTAAATTATGCAGAAATCTCATCCCATCAAAAAAACAAAAACAAAAAAAAAAAAAACAGTCTACTCATTAAGAAGTATAATGTGGTCAGCTGTTCAGCAGATATGAAAAGCAGTAAATTTTCACAAGTCTTAGATTGTGCATCACAGCTGTCCTAAAGGCACATAGAGAAGTTTACAATATAGAAAGAGAACATATTAGAAGGAAGTCTAGGCAGGTGCCAAAATTTTTTGGTGCATTCGGATTTTAAATAAAATCAAATGCCTCTGGCTTCCTGATGAGTGCTTACAATTAGGACCATAAATATTTGAACTGTGTAACAATTGTTGTAATTTTGCCTCTGTACACCACGACAATGTATCTGAAAACAAGACTTGCTGACTTTCATTTGCAATTTAAACAATTTAACAAAAGTTCTGCATTAACCTTTTAGAAATTGCTGCCAATTAATTTCTAAAATCTCTATATTTTCTCAAGCTCAAAAGTAATTGGACAGTTGATGGTTGTGGCCTGTTTCCTCGTTATTTAATGTCAAATAAACAAATGCTCTGAAACTGAATTCAATGGTTGAATTTGCACTTGGCTGTTCTTTACTGGCACTCTTAATGAATATGAATAAGGACCAGTAAGGGTGCCGAAAAAAAAAAATCGAGTCACATCTGAATCGCGATTCTTATTTATTAGCATTCTGAATTAATCCAAATTTTTAAGAATCGATTTTTTAAAACATTTCCAACCTTACAACACGTACCGTTTGTCCAGACACGGCCTCCATGGTGAATTGTTCCGGTGAGTGCCGGGTACAGAACTACCGTGTTTTCCCGATAATAAGACCTACCCTTTCTTCTGCAGAATGGTCTAAAATAAGCCGTACCCCAAAAATAAGACCTAGCTAAATCCATATTTTGTTCACACCCTCCCCTCAATTTCTGTGAATGCATGCGCGCCAGCGCCATTTACAGCAGTGCCACGGAGGAGAGCACAGAAAAAGAGGAAGTTAAGAAGAAAAAAAATAAACAAAACCCTGGTAAGTAAAGTATTGTAAAGCAAGACTGAGGGGAATGATGGGGATAAAAGCAGGACTGGGGAGCATAACGGTCATCATTTTATTTACTGGTATTATCTTCTATCTTCTGCTCATTATCTAGGCAGTTTTGTGTTCACACTTACCTGTTTGTTTAAATTGCTGTTAATGTTAATTAAAATAAGACCTACCCAGAAAATAAACCCTAAGGTGTTTTTTTAACTGAAAAAAAAAAATAAATCAGTGTCTTCTTAGCGGGGAAACACGGTAGCTTTTAGCCTAGCTTTGACATGGATAAGGAAAAAGAAATACAGCCAGCGCCATCTTGGCTGAAGGCTAAGATTTTGGGTACACTTCAAATTCCCGAGTCCACATCTTACGCCATCACCCGGAGCTAAAAGAACTGGAGTAGCAGGCACGACCAACTCCTGACCAATGCACACTTCATCACTTCACTAAACTCCCAACCAACTCTGAATGAGCAAAGCGGATAAGTACACCTACAAAACCATCTACAAAAATTTCTCTCTTTCTTATAGAAGAGTTGTTTCTAGCTTATAGAAGAATGTAGTTACTCGTGAAATTGGCACCATTTGTTTGTAATGGTTATGAATCAAACATCGGTTTGAATCAAGAATCGATTCGGAATCGAATCGTCACCCCAAAAATCGGAAACGAATTGAATCGTGAGTTGCTGTAGATTCACATCCCTAATCTAGGCTGAAAAAATAAACACACTCAACAGAGACAAAGAACAAACTTTAAGCATGGTAAAAACAGTAATTGTTATTGACCAAAACCGGTCATTGACTACAAAAAGATCTGCATCCAGGTTAGAAAATTCTGCTTTTTTGAGCCTGTGAAAATGATATAAAGAATAAAAATGTAAAAAAAATTATAAAAAAAGCTTGTAATTCCTCACTGGCTCATTTTGTCTTATCTAATCACTGCTGCCTCACTGAGTTGATGCTGATTGGCTGTTATGTATTGCTGAATTGCATGGCAATGGGCAGCAATAAAAACAAAACAGATTTATTTCTAATAACAAAACTGAAAAAAAAACAGAGGCTCATACACCACTGCTGACTCACACAGAGAAAAAAAAAAATCAGATAAGCAGGTGAATAAATGTTTGTGAAGAAAGCACCCGAATTAGAAGCTTGACAGAACATGAACCCTAAAGGGATGGTTAAAGTAACAAAACAGGCGATACAAATGAAAACGGAAGTCAATTCGTGAACAGCACTGAAAAGAGATCTATCAGGAGTGCCATTTTTAGTCTCTGCAGGAATCTATATATTCATTTTAAATCCAGTGTGGTGGCGTACTGGGAAAACTTTATAAAAAAATGTGACAAGTTCCAAATACTTATGGACCCTACTGTATATGACCTACTGAGATTAATTGACTGAAATACTATATATGACATACTAAAACATGGCAACAATTTAACCTTCTGTGGGTTTACATTCATATGTAAAACCATAGAAATGAAAGAGGACTTTATTTGTATGTACTTTATTTTCACATGACTCTAAAACTAATAAACACAGGGCCTGTAAAAATTAATCCATCCAAACATCAATTCAAGCATTTATACTGTTTATCAATCAGAATTGCAGGGGAAGCTGGAGCCAATCCCAGCTAACTTTAATCATGTAATAAGGTACACCCTGAAAAGGTTGCAAGTCAATTGCAGAGATAACAAACAACTATTCATTCACACATTCACATCTATAGTCAACTTAGAATAGCCAGATGACCTAATGAAGCATGGTGGCATATCGGTTAGCACGTCTGCCTCACAGCAGGTGCTGGGTTTGAGTCCCGGACTCAGGCATTTCTGTGTGAAGTTTGCATGGGTTTCCTACCGGTACTCCAGTTTCTTCCCACAGTCCAAAGACATGCACATTAGGCTAATTGACTGTTCCTAATTGCCCCTAGGTGTGACTGTGAATGTCTGTATGGGTGTTGGCCCTGTGATGATCTAGTGAGCTGTTCAGTGTGTACCCTGCCTTAAATGACATTTATATTTATTCAATTGAGGATGGGTTTCCCTTTTGAGTCCGTTTCCTCTCAAGGTTTCTTCCTCGTGTCAACGGAGGGAGTTTTGTCTTGCCACCGTCGCCAAGGGCATGCTCATTAGGGATATGTAGGGTTTGTAGAAGTGTTTAAATTTCTTGTTAAAGTCTGTTTTACTATGTAAAGCTGCTTTGCGACAATGTCAGTTGTAAAAAGCGCTATACAAATAAAACTGAATTGAACTAAATTTATAGAAGGTGTGACTTTATCAAAGAACAATTTTGTTGACCTAACAGTGTCTAAGACTACCTTAGACTGTTTGTGAAACAGCTATTATTGCCCTTATACATTAAAAAATCTTCGGCTTTTCGAAGTGAAATTAAATGCTGGTTATTTGCTGGTGAATTGAAAATATAAAAATGTATGTTTGAAACTCAATGGTATACAACTCCATGTGCTTAACTGCAGTGCATGCGTTATGAAAAGTAACTGTATATTTTGGCAATACCAGCTTTTGAGCCTTGACATTACCGTAAGTTGCTGTTGAGTTTGGTCCATTCAAAAATGTCCTGCTCACATACAATGTCTGTGTTGATAAGCAGGTAGCGGTCCCCAACACAGAAATGCTTTTGACAGGCGGCACATTTGAAACACTCGAGGTGGTACACTTTGTCACGGACCCGCATTGTCATTTCAAATGCTCTGATCCTCTTCTCACAGGAAGCACAGAGCCCATCCTGACCAAACAGTCTGCAAAGGAATGAGAACATCTGACTTAATTTACAATTTACCTTAGTGAGTTCCACAGATTGATTTGTTTTTTACTTTATTAAGCACTGGACCTCATTCTGGGTCAAGCAGTTGGCACCCATTGTGTTTCTACCTTTTCTTGTTTCTCTTTTTCTGACAAGGGTGTTTATCACAGGCCATTGAACTGTAGAGTAAAAGTTTTGACATTTGGCACAATGAATGGGGTCTGTCCCTTGATTCTTTTCACCCTGTCATGTTTAAGTGCTCTAGCACCACCAGTGGGTTACATTTGGAGGAGCTTTTATGCATGTGAATTTTTGAAACATATGAACATCATTGTGCAGGGCATTGCATTCCAACATATGTTTGATGAATAAGACTGCGCACCCTTTCTGAAGACTTGAAAGTAAAAAAAAAAAGTAAAAACACATTTTGCTCAATAACTGATCACATTTTTGCCTTAGAAAGTAATTCTTGTGTGTGGTTGTGTCTTGGGCAATCTCAAGGAAGAGACAAAATCTTTCAACAATGACAGTCAATTAAAAATGGTGGTAACGCGTCTAAACAATTCTAAGCATCTAAGCAATTTTTTGAAATATCAAAACCAGACATCGTATATGGACTCAGGATCCCATTCAGAGAAAGTATAAATAATGTGCATCACTTGACCACTGGGGGCCTTTATTTATTATTATTATTAATAATAATATTATTATTATAGTACCAAACATCGATCACGGGTGTTCAAGTAGTTTAGGTATACATAGTTCAGGTAAATGTGCTTATTACAATCCCTTCATTTGGCCAATAAGTTTTTTGTTTAATAAATATCTACTATTTTCTATTATAAAAAGCCTGTACGTTTTCAGAAAGAACAGTAAAAGTGGCAAATATTGGCTATTGAATTGTAATTGGCTGTTTCCCAGCCAGTTTGGTAAACTAGCCAATCAGCATTTAAAGCTAACGTAGACAAATGGAGCCACTTATAAGTATACAGATTTTCAGATATTTAGCTCAGGCGGGTCATAAGGTATTACCATGCATCATTTCTTGCAACCTTATAAACAACATTTCATGAAATTTGGTGGCTATTCTCAGACTGATATGCAGATTTTGGACATAAAATATCATGAAGATTGGACTGTGGGAATGTATGATATTGGCTGTGGAGGACGTCCTTTTAATTTTTTGACTTTTTAAATGGTTGGTCAGAAAAAAAAATTGGTGTGAATCGGATGTACAGCTTTTGAGGAGCGATGATTAAGACTTGTTAAGACTAGTTAACACTGCATGTTTCTCATTACATGCTTTTACAGCTCCTCTACAGGTGGACAGTGAAATACAGGTCCACTGTTGCCACGTATTTCTCAGGTTGGAAGGTGTCTGAAGAGTCACACAGCATAAGACTTTCATGTGGTGGCCAACTTGTCAATTACAGCACCCCCGCGTGGTCGATTTGTTTTGTATTTGGTACATAACTATTATTTACTAATATAAAACAGCTCGTAGAGTTTCATGGAGATATAGTAATTTCAACTGGGAAATATGGAAGTTAAAATTTGCCTGGATGTTTGGCAGACATTTTGGTGAACTAACCAAGGAATTTAGGCTAATGTAGAGAAATAGTGCCAAGTGTAAATATATAAAATTTCAGATTTTTAGCTAAAATGGATAAAGAGATATTAACACAATGTAGATATGATTGTTATAGAATCACTATGTGGGCAATCGAGGTCAATGCTTTAACCTGAGTAATGGGTGACAACTTAGGTTAAAGCAATGACCTTAACTGACCCTACTAGAAGGGGCATTCAAATAAGCAAATTCAAATATTTGGGCTAATAACTGTTGATGTGTTTGCCATTTGAAATTTAATGAACATGAATCTGGTGATACCGGTGCAGATCCCAAGGCTGACAGTGAAATCCTTCATGTCACCCTCTTTGGTGTGGCCACCACACTGAATTTAATTAAAAAGTTTACAAATGCTTTACAGGACACAAAGTTTGCCGAGTCTTTTGTACAGTCAGACTGTCATGCCATGTCACTGCTGCTTGCAACTATATTTTATCATATTTTTTTGTGAAATTCAGTGTAAATGTTTGCATTAGTCAAGTCAAACACTTTTTTTTAAACCGTATTTAAAAAAGCCTTTGTTGGTGATATGATGATAATCCATAAATTTCAACACAGCCTAATGTGCATTCCGTGGCACATACAAAGCTACATAAAAGTTTAATTGCACATAGTTTTATTTCTCATGAATTATGAATTTTATTTGGCTCAATTTCTTCACTTTCATATTATTTATTTAATGTCAATAATTCCTGTGCGAGTGAACTAACAGGAGGATGTATGAGCCTTTTCACAGTCTTCTAGAGCACTGGGATACATAAAATGAGGGTTATTGTTCCAAAATCTGTACACATTATGTAAAATTTTATATATGAATAAATACACAATAGTATAGAATACCTTCAACATATAAAATAATGAATAATAAGTATCAGCTTGTCTTTAAAATATACACGAAAGTTAAATTTTGGACAAATTTGAGTTTCTCCACTTGAAAAATTCTCATGATTCCAACTGAAATAATTTTCAAAGAAAGATGTTTGTCTTTTCCCATTCAAAATTTTATATCGTTTACCAAAAATCATGCATTGCTGGCAATATCCTCGATTTGTTCTGCACAGGGCAGATCTGAATACATGTGAAGAAGTATCCTTCCAAAATGTCCACTCTGACTTTTCCATCTCTTGTGATAACAAGAAATGCACCTTTTTTCAATAAGATGCACTTTTTTATAAAGTACATTTAGGTATGTAACTTTAGGGCAAAATATATCTGAACCAGATTCTGAAATGTTGATTACACAAGCATGTAAATATGTGTCTGTCCAAAAGTGTTCACTCCAAAATCCATTAATAATGAAATGTTTTGCAAATATATATTTCTAAATTGTAATGAGTCCTCCAGTTAAGAAAATAAATTATGTGATTAAAATTTATAAAAAACAACAACAAAAAAAAACAACAACTGGTTTTATCTTTGAAATCTTACTACTACTCACAATGATAGTTTTTGAAGAAAATTTCTTGTTTTGGACATGCATACTTTCAAAGGCCATAACTTCCAAGAAAATAACGGTATAGACAAAATGTAAAAAGTTTTTATAACTTCAAATATTTAAGTTCGAAAAATTACTACATAAAAAAACCTAGTAAATTAAAAACCTTTATTTTTGACCCCTTTGTTACTGATTGCTCTTAGAGACTTTGAAAATGCCTGTATTTCTGATAAGCAAATGAATGTGTTTCTAAACGTTAATATGGATATAGCATATTAAAACCAGAAACTAGCCAGAAAGGAAACACAGAAAAAGAAGCGAGAGAAAGCAGAAGTGAGACAAGCGGGGGGACTAATCCCCAGCGTCTTACTGGCAAACACTCACTCACTTGTCAACAAGCTGCATGACATAAGACTGCAAATCATCAACTACCAGGGAGACAGCTGTATTATGGTGATAAAAGACCTGGCTACAGTTCATGAAATTGTTCCAGATGTAGCTTTGAAGCTAGCAGGCCACACCATATACTGAAAGGACCACATGTCAGACTCTGGTAAGAAAAGAGGAGGAGTAGAGTGTGTACATTAACACCAACTAGTGCAGACACAATTGCAATCCAGAGGCACTGCTACCCTGACATGAGTTTCCCTCATGAGAATTCACTGCAACACACGTTACATATACATAGATACACACACACACACAATATTATATATATACACACACACACACACACACACACACACATATACATACATACATACATACATATATATATATATATATATATATATATATA
>JAOUQZ010000031.1:9059332-9077774 GCA_028564935.1 Neosilurus hyrtlii
CCTAGAAATTCTGTCCATAAAAATTATGAACAGAACTGGTGACAAAGGACAGCCTTGGCGGACCCCAACCCCCACCGGAAATGAATCTGACCTGTCGTTACCAATGCGGACCAAGCTCTTGCTCCAGTTGTACTCCCGGAGCACACCCCACAAGATAGCCCAAGGGACATGGTCGAAAGCCTTCTCCAAGTCCACAAAGCACATGTGGACAGATTGGGCAAACTCCCATGCCCCCTTCAGGATCCTGTTGAATGTGTAGAGCTGGTCGAGAACTAAACCACATTGTTCCTCCTGGATCCGAGGTTCAACTATCGGTCGGATTCTCCTCTCTTTCCCGAGTAGGCTGAGGAGTGTGATTCCACGATAGTTCGAACCCTTTTTAAAAAGGGAAACTACCACTTCGGTTTGCCAATCCGAAGACCTTTTTACTATCTTTTCGACCTTAGTCCCAGCGATGGGTGGACCCCCACCTGACCCCCCAGGCCACAGAGGGCATGTTGGTGGGATTGAGGAGGTACTTGGAGTATTCCTTCCACCTCCCAACAACATCCCCAGTCGAGGTGAGCAGCTCCCCACTTCCACTGTAAACAATGTTTGTGGAGAACTGCTTCCCCCTCTTGAGGCGTCGGATGGTGGTCCAGAACCTTTTTGAGGCCAACCGATCCTGGCCCTCACCAAACTCCTTCCACATCTGTGATTTTGCAACGGCAACAGCTCAGGCTGCAGCACATTTGGCCTGCCGGTATCTGTTTGCTGCCTCGGGAGTCCCACAGGGCAAAAGGCCTGACAGGCCTCCTTCAGCTGGACGGTGTCCACCATCGGGTTCGGGGGCCACTACCACAACAGGCACCGATGACCTTCTAGCCACAGCTATTAGGGCTGCTGCCTCAATAAAGGAGGCATGAAACAGAACCTATCCGGATTCCATGTCCCCTGCCTCCTTTGGGATATGGTTGTAGTTTTGCTGGAGGTGGGAGTTAAAGGCCCTTCTGACAGGAGACTCCACCAAATGTTCCCAGCAGACCCTATCTACACACTGCCAGGTCTGGAGGGCAGCCTCCCTTGCCATCGGCGCCAGCTCACCACCAGGTGATGATCAGTTGACAGCTCCGCTCCTCTCTTCACCCGAATGTCCAGAACATGCGGCCGCAAGTCCGATGACACGACTACAAAGCCTAGGGTGTCCCGGTGACAAGTGCACTTATGTACACCCTTATGGTCAAACATGGTGTTCATGATGGACAAACTGTGACGAGCACAGAAGTGCAACAATGAAACACTATTCAGGTTCAGATCGGAGAGGCCGTACCTATCAGCCTAACAATCACACCCTTCCCGGTCACACTGTCGTTGCCCACATGGGCAAGATGACGCGGGAGTCTCCAGGGGAGTGTTCTCCAACACACCCCCTAAAGACTCCAAGAAGAGTGGGTACTCTGAACTGTCATTAGGTGCATAAGCAAAAAAAACAGTCAGGACCCGTCCCCCCACCCGAAAGCGGAGGGAAACTACCCTTTTGTCAATGGGGAGAACCCCAACATGTGCTCACCGAGATGGGGGCAACAAGGACAAGCTGTGTGTCGAGGTGAGTCCGACAATATCTAGTCAGTATCTCTCAACCTCACGCACCAAGGATCGGCCTGACAGAACCCATGCCTATGGCTGCCACCCAACTCGCAATCTACCCAATGCACCTGACCCCTAGAGCCCCTCCCACAGGTGGTGGGTCCATAGGAGGGCGGACCCATGTCTCCTTTTCGGGTTAAGCCGGTAGGTCTCCATAGGCAGAAGCTCGATCACCAGGCACTCGCTTTGGAGGCCTGCTGCCATGGGGGGACCCGGTAACCCACACCTGGGCAAGGGAAACTGATTCCTTGTATTTTCTGTATCCATAGGGGTCTTGTGAACCGCACTTAGTCTGGACCTTCACCTAGGACCTATTTGCCTTGGGTGACCCTACCAGGGGCTCCAGTACCTACATGTTTCTTTAAAGATATTACCAGAAGTGATCAACCCTTTTTTAAATGTAATTAATTCTTCCCCTAGCACTGGTTATGTACCTAAATCATCTAAACTAGCAGTTATCAGACCTCTGATTAAAGAACCTGATCTCAACTTCTGTCAGTTGTCTAACTATAGACCAATATCAAACCTCCATTTTAAGATTTTTAAAAAAGCTGTAGCACAACAGTTATGTTCATATCTTTGTAAAAATAACATTCATGAACTGTATCAGTCAGGATTTAGGCCTCATCATAGTGCAGAGACAGCATTTGTTAAGGTGGTAAATGACCTACTGGCTCCCTGCTTGTGAAATTGTTCTACCAAAGAATGGTTAAAGAAGAATAAAGTTAATGTTTTGGAATGGCCAAATCAAAGTCCTGACCTTAATCCAATTGAGATGTTGTGGAAGGACCTGAAGCGAACAGTTCAGGCAAGGAAACCCACCAACATCCCAGAGTTGAAGCTGTTCTGTATGGAAAAATAGGCTAAAATTCTTGCAGGACTGATCAACAGTTATCGGAAATGATTATTTGCACTTCTGTATGCTGTGAAAGACTAGAGATAGATTCTCTTTTTTTAACTTAAGTAATAGCTAAAGTATGTCATAATTAAATTTATTGCATGTCTCATTTAAATGCTTAATTCTGATTGGTCAGTGACGACATCCCATAGACTATAATTTCCTAATAAGAAACTGATTAATATAACAGTTTAATATAACTGATTAATATAAATAATTACTGTATTATAGCAAAAACAATAAAATAATTGACTATGTTTACAAATGCTTTTATTGTATCAGATTATTTATCTATTATAAAAAGTTTATGTAATAAGTAGGATAAAGTACAACGATCTAATCATTATTCAAAATAATCCTGACAGTGTGTTAAAGATTCCAATGCACAGCAGAGGGGTCTCATATCTGTCTGAAGGGGTTTGTTTTATGATACTCACCTGCATGCTGTATGTTATCTCTAATGTCCTTCTTAGCCTACACTAAATAATCAGCTGCTACTTTACTTTACTTCACTTTATTTATTTATTTGTTTGTTTGTTTGTTTGTTTGTTTGTTTACAACAAGCCTACTGAAATCAGTGCTGCTTGTCTTACAGAAACCACCTGTGTCCAGCTCATTACCAGAATTTTTAACCAAGTGACCAAATTCCTTTAATATTCTAACATGCCCACCTCCTTTTATTAGTGATATTACACTTTTTGATGTAACATTTAAACTTCTTTCGGGGCACTGCTTTCTGTACATGTGCCAGCAGGAAGAAGATGACGCCTCAGCTATCGACTTGGGGAAATATCTAGGTGATATTGAGATGCCTTTTAAAAAAACTGTCACAAGGTAAGAAGGTATTTTTTTTATTCTCTGTAGCTCTGATACTTGTTTGAATATTAAATAGTTCTTGCCTTTTACAAGTCAGAATGTGAGATTTTTTTTCTAGAGAGTGCCTTGTTGAACATTTAGAGGAATATCACAACCAAGTGAAGCTGTGCCTTGAAAATGAGGTACTAGACAGCTCAGAAAGTCATTATGAATAAAATGATTATCTTGGAGATTGTTTAAAATTCTTTGTCTGTTTTATTAGAGCACACAGAACCAAGCAGTGGGTCACGTAAGCCGAGTGGTGAAGACTCTGTGTTCTTTAATGGATAAGGTAGAAACACCAGCCATAACTGATGCTGTGCAAAAATTGAGACATTCCGTCAACCTCCCTAAGACCTGCTCAGTAGAGGTCAGCGAATCTAAGGTTGAACTACTTTGCAGAGGATATTTGCACTTGTACAGCTAAACTGTGTATTTATGGCAATCTCTTGTTAACAGGGTAATACCAGATCAGCATATTCAACTAACGGTAAGCACAACATTAGTAAATTCATGTGACTGCATTTTTCTTTATAGTTATGTTGATTATAAAGGCCAGTGGTGGCCTGGTGCTAGGGTGCTGGATAACTGATCCCAAGGTCAGGGGTTCAAGTCCCAATATCAATGGGTTGTTACTGCTGTCCCCCCAGTGCAGCTATATGGGTTATTAAAGGCTGGCCATATCTTTCACTGTTTATGGTGAGAGGCATGTAAAAGAACCATTACTGACTTTCGTCAAGAGTAGGCTGTTTTCTTTCCCTATTTCTTTCTTGTTATTTGAGGTACAGACAACAGACCATATTTTTATATAATTTTGCACAGGCTTGGAATCTGCTTCCTAAATCAAAATGCTAAAACGGTGGGGAAAAGAAACCCAGGGTGGATGAATTTATCTAATGCAACTGTGACTATCTGTAGGTTATGCAAGTACAGTTGAGGAGCAGCTAAGGGTCCTTACAAATGCTGTGTATGACTTGGTTAAGCTCTACCTGTCCTCATTCTGCCTGACCTTCCCTGTTCATGTGGACCAAGTGCATCCAGAAAAGCAGAGAGATAGCCAAGAGGCATTCAACATCACTGACCATGTACACTTCATGCTTTTTGCCATACATGGCATTTCTTCTGCATGGGTTAGGAGGTAAGTGAAAGTCAGTTAAATATCTTTTTATTTTATTTTTAACCACTGCAGATCTTTGCCATGTCTGTTTCTAATAATGTTTAAAGGTAGAGAAAGGTTTCAAGTAATGTTTGTTTTTCAACACCATCAAGATGCTCCTTAATTCATTCATTGCTGAACTGCTCAGTCCTACTGGGGTCAAGGGGAGGCTGAAGCCTATCTCAGGCAGCTCTGGGCAAAGGCAGGGTATATTATGAACATCTCACCAGACCACTGCAGGGCCAACACACACAAAACCATTCTCACTCACAACTGGGGCAATTTGGAACATCCAGTTAGTCAAATGTGCTTGTCCTTGGATTGTGGGAGGAGACTGGAGTACCCAGAGGAAACCCACAATGAAATGCCCACACTAGGCATGAGGATGAAACGTGCTAACCACTACGCCTCCTTGCAGTGGTGTAGTATACTTTTAGCAAATACTTTTTATTTTGAGTTTTCCAGTGCTTCACATAGATCTTAATAGGAACTCTGTTTTTAGGCAATGTGAAAATCTACATATGTATTCATGGGTTGAATCATTTATAACAGTTATGTGTGATAGTACATCATAAACTCAATCATGTTTCTTTTAATTCATGTTTTCTTCAGTTTGTATCTTTGGTTACATTTCCTGTCTTTGTGTTCTTTTCTTCTTTACTGTTTCTGTAGTTATGAAAAATACTACATGGTGTGTGCTCTGCTGCACAATGATGAGAATCTTTTGAAGCCTGTGAAGTCCAAGAAAGTTGGAACATACAAGAGCTTCTTCTATCACATCAAATGGAATGAACTGTGGGTGCTCTGAATTAAAAATAAAGGTCTTGTACGTTATATTAAATCTGTACTTCTGACTGATATTGGTGCATTTTTGTGTTTTAGGATAAACTTTCCCATCTCTGTTGCCTTCTTACCACTGGAGACTGTTTTGAACCTCTCCCTCTATGGAATTCTCAACCAAAATTCAAGTAACTCTCCTGATTCAAACAAACAGAACAAGGGTCCGGAATTGCTTGGCAAAGTCACCATGCCTCTCTATGACTTTAGACGGTGAGGCATGAAGCAATTCCTCTTAAATTTTTTAAATTAAAATAATTTGTGTAACTTGTCAACATGTGTTGTACAGTTATGGATTCCTACAAGCTCTATGAATCAACAGTTAAACTCAGGCGGCAATAAATAAATAAATATAAATGTAGTAATTTTTCCACAAATACTAAACCAATATTGCAAAATAAATAAAAAAATTGGGAAGAAAAATTACAACTTCATTAAGAGCATAATTAGCAATCAGGTATTATTAATGCACTAGCTTACTTAAAAACGAGATGTGATTACCTTTTGTAAAGGTAGAACTTTCGGTAGCTTAGTGTTCTGGAGCAATCAGATGCGTGTCTACATCATTCCAAAAAGTTAGATCATCAGCCATGTTGATATGAATCTTAATAAGCCCCTACAGAGCATGTTTACATTGTCATTGTTGATCAACATGTTCATGTTACATGCAGTGTTTTTTACTGGATTCTAGATGCTGGCTTAAGATAAAATAATTTAATATAAACTTTATTTTTAATCCCACACCTGGGGAATTTACATCTCACAGCAGCACAAGTGTCAGGAAGAGGGAAAAAGTGTGACAAACATCAATAGAAATAGTAGAAAGACTATCCAAAAGTTTAGGCAGTGATTTTTTAAAATATATATTTTAAATATGTATATTTCTCATGATTAGGGCCCGAGCACCAAAAGTGCCCTACTGAAACTGAAGGAATTATTATTTAGGGTCTGGGCACCAGAGATGCAAATACCCTATTGAAACCGAAGGAATTGTTATTATCCCTTTCTGAAAAGAAGCTCATTTGTCACCCCTTTGCCATTCTCAAAAAATAATGAAAATCCACACACAATTGGAGACTGGTCGGTAACAGAATTAGAAGCATCTAATGAGGCTCCATGGTTGGGAACATGAAATATAGCGTCAGTGCCATCTAGAAAAAAAACAAAAAATAGATGGTGACAGACTGAACTTTTTAATTAGAATTTGTTTGATCTGACTCTTCCTAGAGATTTGGTCTTATTGTTTTGAAATTTGGCCATCTCATTCAACATAAGGAAGATACCAAATGTTATCAACAGCTCGAGTTTGTCATACCATATGGCTGTCAAAGTGCAGCAAATTTTTCCCAAGTTGCCAGTAAACAGGAAGTGGTTATAACATGTTTTTCAATCTGGCCCAGACTTTTTAGGCATTATAAGATTCTGATTCTGAGAGTTATCTATATTAAAAGGATCAAGAACTCTCATAGCACCATCTACTGGCAAGAGGAAAAAGCAATAAAATCACGTTATATCTTAATGTGCAGTTCTAAGAATTATGTGCTGATTCCCCCCAAAAGTATGCAAAAAACGTCTAAGACCTTGTTTATGTTTGGTCCTCAATATTTTTTGAGAGGTTTTGTCAGAGGGTGTGGGCGTGTGGCAGGACAACAAATTTCAATATCATTTGAAATGGCACATGGATTGAGTTTAGTGAATATTTTCATGAGATATGGGTGATATAAAAAAAGTTTTCCTCATGGGATGTGGGCGTGGCAATGGGGCAAATTTTCTCTTTTTCAAAATGTCACTTTGAAAGTGGCAACTATTCGCACATAAATTATAACACCAGTTCCAAATTTTACATGGTTAATAACTGTGCCACCCTAAATACATTTATAATATAGTGTCTGATAAAGGTGATAGCGCCACCTTTCAGCTAAAGGTAAGGTAAAAAATATATATATGTCAAAATATACATGTAAATATTTTCATGTGCAACTTCAAGAGTTTTTTTCCCCTGATCTACCCCAGATTTTCTCAATAAACTCTTAATGCCTTAATAATAATATCTTGTGATTATTGTGACTTTTTTGAAGTGGGGGTGGCAGAGCAGTAAATTTAGATGTTTCGAAATGTCACCAAAACAAACAAAAAAATGGCTATAACTCCAACATACATTATTGCAGCTCCCCTAAGCTTCAGATGACTAATAACAGTCCCACTACAAACAACCGTGTTACAGTTTTCTGTAATAGTCAAAGTGCCACTTACAGGCAAAGGCCAATATATATAGGTTTTGATGTTATGTGGTTTTGTTTTGTTTTTTCTTTTTAACCTTATACACTTCAATATTGGTCAGGAAAGTCTAAAGACCTTGATGGTAATGTTTGTTGAATATTATGACTTTGAACCTCATTGCCCAAGGTGGAGCAACAAAATCGGACTTCGATGTGAGAGAGGACATTCTTGAGACTGACTTTGGAATACTGGAAAACTCACAAAAATTGGACATATAAAATATGGTTCTGGCACATTGGTATGACAAAATGGCTACTTAGCTACCTCTTTGGATACTTTAACAATGCAGCTCCCGCAGTTTGATTCATCTGCATGAACAAAATTTAGCAAGCTTATATAATGTTCCAGGATGAACAAAAAAGTCTCAAGAACCCCCATATTCTGTTCCAAAAAGAAGTAAGCTAAGAGTTTTTTATTTTATTTTATATTTCATTCCTCATAAATCGTCCTACAGAATCGATCTAATCAACTGTAATATGTGGCTTTGCAATCTAGACACGTAAAAAATTTAATGCTATCTAAAGCCTGAATTTTTATTATAGGGTGTGGCCCTGGCAGCACCTCAAATTTTGATGTGTCCCATGAAACAGGAAGATTTATTTAAGTTGCTGTATTTCAAACATATTTTGTCTAATTTGCCCTAAATTTCACAGGTTTTATAGTAGTCCTAGCATGAAGGTGAACATATGAAAATACTCACATGTTGATATAACACCACATACTGACAACAGGAAAAGTCTTTTTTTAAACTTTGATGTCCTGTTATTAGCAGGATGACAGAATTTACTTCAGATTTGGTCAGGAAAGCCACAAATTTTATTGTTTTTATATTTGATGTAATTCATGCATACATAATCTGACCTGCCAGTCCTGTTAATTGTTTGATGATGTGTCACAGGTTCTAGTGCAAGAGGTTCCCTTCTTTGCTGCTTGCAGCTTTATTTGTATATTGTATTTATGTCATATTTTATGTCTGCTTTCTGTATACAGTAGGCACTTGATTATGGGTGGTTGTTATATTTATTAGTGTTTCAGCTTTCCATCTTTTTCCTGATGTAACATTATAACCAGAGGTAGATGTTCAGTGAATGACTAAATGATAGACATTATATTGGTATATTGTAGGGTGTTTGCTAGAGGCACTAAGCTGCTAAATTTGTGGACATCTTCGCCAAGTTCATTGACTGGTGCTGTAGGAAAAAATAAGAACCTGGAAAGGATCATACTGCAGGTATTTCCCTCTCATTGTTTTTTCTGGCATGTTCAATTAATTAGTCAATTTATTGTTAGGTCAAGAAAAGTGTTTAAACAAAATAACCATTATTTCATTTCATATAATCATATCATTTCATCTTGTACAGGTAGATTTTCCCAATCCACAAATGGATGTGCTGCATGTAAGTACTCAGGAGAAAATATTCCTTGACCTTCAGTCTCAAGAACTGCCTGAGGTGGACATCCAGAGAAGGATCGAAAAGCTCTGCACGCTGGCATCTATATCCAGGTATAATTTTGTCAGTCACAGATATATCAGAAAATGATCAGAGTACTTTTACAATAAAAATCCATGTTTTGTTCAATATTGTTAAATGTTTCAAATATCTAGATTCTTGACAGTTATTTAATTTATCATCTTTTTTATTCCTCCTCATGGCAATAAATTTTGCTAGTTACTAACCGGCATATTTGAAAGGTTTTTGACATGTCAGACATGAATCCTCTGAAGAATTTCACCTTTTGAGAGAAACTCTGTGGGGTAAAGTGTTATAAGCCGAACAATTCTGTCCCTATTGTCTTTAGGTGTTGAGACATTTAGGTGTTAGCCGCAAGTTGACCTATCCACTGTAAATTGCATTTGACTCTGCATAATAAACTGAAACACCATGTATATAATTTTTTATGCAGATTCAGTTTCAGGTCTGTTTTATAAGCACAACCAAAACTGAACCGAAATTTTGGCAACCAAATTTCCACATTTTCTTGGAGTGCATTTAGCCATGCTTGCAGCATGTAATTGTCATGGCATTGTTTCAACAAACTTAAGCAACATAACATTTATTTCTATCCAGTGTTGGACGTTTTGAATTCATGAGAGAAATACTGAACCACTCCTTAAAGTCTTCTCCAGCACATCCTGAAAACTTTCAGTAGGGTTATGGTCAAGACTTTTGTGTGCCAGTACATATTTGAAAATGATTCCTCATGCTCCCTGAACCACTCTTTCACTATTTGAGTCCTGATTTTATATCCATGCCATCAGGGAAGAAAAAGTCCACTGATGTTATAACCTGGTATTTCAGTATATTCAGGTCATCAGCTGACATCATTTTATTGTCACATTGATGTTGCTGAGACTTGATCTGAACAACTGAAGTGAATGCTATTGACATTGGGGCAAAACACAGTATTGCTGCTCATTTTAATGTTTTTCATGTTATGCTCTTAATACAGAGAATAAGTTTGCCATAAAAATATAGTTTTTCCTATGTGGAAGTTGGCAATCTTGCTTTCCTGAAAATTTCAAGTTGCTAATGTCAGTCGTTTTGCATATATTGTTTTTAATGTTCCACTAATGAAGTATGGATTTTATTCGAAAATCACTAATGACAATGTTTCTGTTAAAATGCAAAGTGAAAAAAGTGTCTGTAACCATGTCAAATTCATGTTGCAATATCTTAAAATATGCATCTCAAAATTTTATACTTTTTCTCTATTATGTGTGAAATCTAAATAAGCCAAATTTCATTTGTGTGACTATCACTTAAGATCCTTAAAAAATTTGAAATAGCAAAAGTTACGGACACTACATTAAATGAAATTATTAAACAAATTGTGTTTCTCTCTATCCCAATAATACTGTGTGATTCTCTACAGTTGGTTTATGCTTGGATGATGCAATTTTGCATCATTCATTAGGCTGGTGAAACAGCATTATGAAAAACAGTATCATACAATCCTTTTTGAAAATTACATTTTTCAATCACCTAAGTGAGACACTTTACTGAACCAATACTGTGTTTTAGCCAATTACAGTAATAATAAGTAATGTGCTTTTAGTCCCCAAAACTCAGTTGGACAGTGGGTGGTTAAGGGGCATACACACAGGAAGCCAGTTGCTTGTCACTTTGCTGCTAAATATTTAACTTTGAAGGGACCATATAATACATTTTCCACATTTTGACTCATAAATTGTGTTAGTGTTCTTTAGCCGTGTTAGGTGAGGGTAGAGTCTATTAAGCACATGGAGCATCAAGTGACTATTCAGAGCAGAGAAGGCACAGAGAGTGGAAGAACATAAATGGGAGGAGGAAGTCAAACAGGCCCTCCCTCAGACACAGTCAATATCAGCATTGCAAGGGGAGGGGGGGAACCAGCTTTCTGAAGAACTGTGGAGTTCTTTTGGATTATGAATTATACTTTGTTGTTTACTAATTTGTATAAAAATTCACAGTTATAAATGGGTATAATAAATGACCTTTAAAAAAAATTATTTCAATACAAATTTATTTCAATGTCCAATAGACTCTCAGCTGTATTTCTGTATTTTGAGGTAAGAAGCATTAACTTTACAGCAACTATTGTGGTGAGCTACACATTGCTCCAGAAAATTTCACTTCTCATCTCTTCATGTCACTTTCTTAAATTGACTTCACATGACTGCTTGTTGCCACAAATCACTTCCTGTGTTTTTCTGTGTGCCCCTTTATCCACATTTGCCCAATGCTTTAATGTTGTTTTCCTGAGGAGCAGAGAGCCAGTCAGTCACTTATAGCATTTTCTGACCAATGCAACTTTTGCGTGGATACCCGTGGTACCTTGAGGAGGAACACTCCATGGTGTGGGTGCAGAAAACTGTTTTTATTTTTTTTTTGATTCATCCTCTTCCCTTCAAAGGCATGATTCTGCAACAATAACTGAGGTGAAGATTCATAGCCTTTTTTATCATGGAAAAAAAAAATATCACTGAGAGGTGGCGGTGATGTCACGTTGTCATGGGGAAATGACACGTTTTCAGTGTTTCTGCAGAAATGCAGCAGAAGAATCAAAAATGTTATAATTTACTATGAGCAGCTGCAGCAGGCTGCGGTGCTGACGGTTCTCTGCGGCAACTTGCGGTACACGTGACGCCAGTCACACTTTTTTCTGTGCTGTTCTGTGGAAGCATTTCTGCGAGCTTCCGATGGTCAGGTTGCATTGGTGAGAAAGGGTAATTAGCACTTTCAAAAAGGTGCTTAAAACATATCTGTTCAAATCTACATTTTTAAGTTCAAACCTCATTCATGTACTGTTTTATGTAATTGTTGTTTTGTGAAACAATTTGAAGTTTAAGCACTCTGAAAGATCCTTTGTAGTACTAGTATCATTGTTATTATTATCATTCATTCATTTTCTGAACCGCCTTATCCTAATTAGGGTTGCATGGAGGCTGACACCCATTTCAGCTCACTCTGAGCGAGGGCAAAGCACACCCTGGACAGCTCACCAGGCCATTGCGGTATTATTATCATTATAATTATTATTATTATTATGATTATTATTACAGTTATTCTCTTGCAGACTGACTCAGCGAGACATGCAGCTGCTTTGGGACAGGCGGTACTATTGCCGTAAACATGAGCACAGTCTTCCCAAGGTTTTAGCCAGCGCACCTAGCTGGGAGTGGAGTAGCATAGCAGAGATCCATAAACTCCTACACCACTGGCCTCCACTCTCTTCTGTCTCTGCCCTTGAGCTGTTAGATTCAAAGTACGTACCTCAAAGGGATGTAATATACTACTCTGTAATTGTAGCTCTGAACATTTTTGTGTTATGAATTTTCCTATAGTTTTTCCAGATTAAAATGGAAGTGGGCATGGTCAAAGCATAGTATTTTGTTTGTTTGTTTGCTTTTGTCTTTTAATCTGACCAATGTGATCTGGAATCATTTGCCATTATTGAAAAAATGGGGTTTATAAGTTGTAACAGCATAGCTTTCTTTTTTTAGCAATGAAAAATGAATTGTGTATCTTGCACAGGTCCTAGTTCCCTGTTCACCAGGTCAACTTTTCTGTCTGTTTCATCACATTTTATGGGTTCTATATCCTATTTGTGAATTCATGTTATGCAGCATGTCTGACAGGGTCACTATGACGTTATAAAGTGTTAGAATCATAAAGACTGCATGAACACAAATAAGTACATAAAAAAATTATAGCTGTTCTGTTATTTATTGTACTGTAAGATGAACAACTTGTAAAATATCTGTTTTCATGGTTAGATTTGCAGACATTAAAGTCCGGGGTATGGCTGTGAGCTGGATTGAGACATGCAGTGATGATGAGTTAACTGACTACTTGCCTCAACTTGTACAGGTTCCTAATAACAGCATGCAAAATCTTACCATAAATTTATTCATTTTGACATCTGTTCTCATCTATAAAATACTATTTGTAATCCAGTGTCTGTTTAATGGTGCTGATGAGCATTTTTTCTTACCTTTCTATCCTGGAGGCTCTAAAGTTTGAAAGCCATCTAAAGAACGACTTGGTTATGTTCCTGTTATCACGAGCACAACGAAATGTCAACGTGGCACACCAACTTTACTGGTTAATACTCAGTTTATACTGAATAAACTATAGTTGTTGAATTAGACCATTTCTTTTTATTTTATTCAAGACATATAACACATTTGTTTCTTGAGAGGATGTTTGACAGATTCTAATTTGATCCAGGCTGCTGAGCAATGCAATACAGGAGCCTGTGTTTGGCCAACGCTATAGCCATGTGCTTGGAGCACTGCTTTGCATGTGTGGCTCTGGACTAAGAGTTGAATTTGAGAAGCAGACACGTCTGGTCCAAATGCTGGAAGCTTTGGCGGAAAGTGTGCGCCAATCCAGTAGCTCAAGTCGACAGGTAAGTTTCTAGGAGAGCTCACAACAAACATATGGCATAACATACTGTACATTTAAATAATGTGGTTACAGTGCTCAATATCCAACTGGCCAGCAGATACTCCACAATCAGGGATTCGCACCGAATGGTGGGAAGACATGGGTTTTCAACTTTTTACAGCTGGGACCTCTTTAATTATCAAAGGAAATTTTACCAAAGTTAACCCCTGAAAGTCCCATAACTCGCCTGCAGATGTAGAGGAAGATTCCTAATAATAATAATAACAACTATATGACCTTAATAGTGCGGAAAGTATATATTTTCTCCTGAGAACTCTGTATAAGCATTCATTCAGGCTTATTGTACTTAGATTCACTTTTAGAGGTCTTAGAGGTTACTTTTAGAGGACTCATTACATATGCTTAATCCAATACATGCTTAGCCATTTGGTAATAAATATTTTCTAGTTAGTAAGTTTTTTTTCTTGTGATAGTAAACATATCAAAATTACGCAGACTCGGCAGCCTAAGGAGCTCTGTCTGATTTCGAGAGATAAGAGTGCATTCACACAGGAAGCGAGGAGTATCAAGCAACTATGCAAGGCCAGTGAAATGAGCAATGAGAGGAGTTCAACTGAACTGAACTTTCACGCAATATGATTCAAGCAATAATAATATAATGAACACAGGAATTTTACATGGATAATAACCAGAAACGTGATGCTTGAGACCATATTTTTGGCATTTTCTGAGATTATATATTTATGTAAGTTGAACACTTTCCAGTTTATAATGCAAAAGAGTCTCTGTACTCTGGAATTAGCTGTTTATTGTTCATAGTGAGAGGTTTACTGAGGCAATCAGATCTGGGCATGAGTGCTAGTCGCTTGTGTCGCTAAACAATTCATGTGTTGTTTGAAGACTTACTACTTATTGCTTTCTATGTGGATTCCACTTAAGACCTTTATTGACCAATAAATCAATGTTTAAGTTTGCCCAAAATGTATTAATTAAATGATGTTCAGATCATATTTTCCTACCAAGCATTAGTACCAAGCATAATTATTTCTAAGCACAACAAATCTTATATTTATTTCCTGTTCAAGATGGTGCTCCAGGAGGGCCTAGAAGGAGTGCAGTTATTTTTCCAGAGTGAAAACTGCAGACTTCCACTTAGTCCAAGTCTTGTGACCAAGGAACTTAATATAAAGGTAAGTGATGTACCACAGTGGTACAAAAAACTCCACATGCTCTGGGAGAAACTATTGGACCCTCAGAATGAAACAAAAATCTCTGATCCTAAAACATTTTTATTGTTATTTTGAAAAACACAAGGAGAAACACAATTTTTACCAGTGCCAAAAACACATCCCTCACATTCCAGCTTCAATTCCAAAAAGGAAGGGAAAAATGGTTCCACAAATAGCTCTGTATTGAGTTTATTTAACACATTTACCTACATTTTTATCAGCTGATCATATCCATCCAGTTTCAAGGTTTGCAGTCGCTGTCTGTAGCTTACTAGTTGCTATATACGCTCAACCATTTTTTACCCTAACCAAATGTGGATGAACACACTGATCCACTAGGCAAATATTTTATGACATATGCTACAGAATCTTGAAAAAAAATTAATGCTTGTTTCTAACTCTGAGAATGGTTGAGTATAATAGAAAACAGAACTAGACTTTCTAATACGTCTGGTGCCAACACCAGATTAAAAATTCAGAGTTAATTTTTGGTTAAGCTGAGATGGGTTAACAGGACACTCTTTGTGTTGCCAAATGTAGGCACCATACCAGGGTGTCAATCATGGTCAGTGGATATCACAAACATCAATGTACACCCTAATAGACTACCATGCCCTGTACATCCTCACAGCCATTTCGTCTCACATGCAGCTCATATGTTTGCTAGGTTAAAATACTGATTTAGATTTTTTTTTCACTGAAATTTAATTATTTTATAACTGAATTCCATCACTTTCTGTTGGAACCTAGAAAGGTTTGTAAATGTGCATGGAGAACTTTCAATGCTGATTGTTGTTATTGCGAGCACTTACAGGGAGAATTCTTTCCAAAGCCAAAAACTAACCTGCAAAAGTGTCTGCTTTGAATTAAAGCTTGTGGTCATTCCCACTCACAGTAAAATGTGAGTTGGGAAGTATTTTAAGATTTAATATCTTTATATTATTATATATACTAAATATTCATTGTAAATGTGCTTTTGCAATGAGTCATAATATGTCAGGTCAAAGATAAATATTTATTTTTCCTAATTGCATTCAAAGGTGTTGTCATCATCATCATCATCATCATTTTCCGCTTGTTCCAGGGACGGGTCGTGGGGGCAGTAGCCTAAGCAGTGAGGTCCAGACGTTCCTCTCCCCAGCCACTTCCTCTATCTCTTTCGGGGGCGCCAAGGAGTTCCCAGATCAGCCGAGAGGTGTAGTCCCTCCAGCGTGTTCTGGTTCCACCTCGGGGTCTCTTCCCCCTTTCCTTTCGGTTGGCAGGGAGGCGTTCGGGAAGCATTCTAATCAGATGCCCAAGCCACCTGAACTGGCTCCTCTCAGCACGAAGGCGCAGCTGTTCTACTCTGAGCTCCTCCCTGATGGCTGAGCTTCTCACCCTATCTCTAAGGGAGAGCCCTGCCACCCTGCAAAGGAAGCTCATTTCAGTTGCCTGTATCCGTGTTCTTGTTCTTTCAGTTACTACCCAAAGCTCATGACCATAGGTAAAGGGTCGAACGTAGATCGACTGGTGAATTGAAAGTTTGCCTTTCAATTCAACTCCCTATTCACCACAACAGACCAGTACAAGCCCCGCTTTAAATCAGAGGCTGCACCGATTCGCCTGTCGATTTCCTGTTCCATCCATCCCTCACTCATGAACAAGACCACGAGGTACTTAAACTCCACTACTTGGGGCAGGACCACATTCTAGACCCAGAGGGTGCATTCCACCCTTTTCCAGCTGAGAACCATGACCTCAGAGGTGCTGATTCTCATCCTGGCCTCTTCGCACTTAGCTGCGAATCGCTTCAATGAGAGCTGAAGGTCCCAGCTGGATGAAGCCAAAAGGACATCATCATCTGCAAAAAGCAGAGATGAGATCCTATGGCCACCAGACCAGAACCCCTCGATGCCTTGGCTGCACTTAGAAATTCTGTCCATAAAAATGATAAACAGAACCTCTGACAAAGGGCAGCCTTGGTGGACCCCAACCCTCACTGGAAATGAATTCGACCTATTGTTACCAATGTGTACCAAGCTCTTACTCCGGTGGTACTGAGACGTAATGGCCTGAAGCAATGGGTCTGGTACCCCATACTACACCCCACAAGATAGCCCAAGGTACATGGACGAAAGCCTTCCCTAAGTCCACTAAATCCACATTTTCTTAATGTGGACAGATTGGGAAAATTCCCTTCCCCCCTCCAGGATCCTGTAAAGTGTGTAGAGCTGGTAGAGAGCGCCGCGGCCAGGACGAAAACCACATTGTTCCTCCTGAATCCGAGGTTCAACTATCGGTTGGATACTCCTCTCCAATACTCCTGAATAGACTTTCCCGGGTCGGCTGAGGAGTGTGATACCACGATAGTTAGAACACACCCTTTGGTCCCCGTTTTTGAAAAAAGGAACTACCACCACGGTTTGCCAATCCAGAGGTACGGCCCCCAGTCACCACGCGATGTTACAGAGACGTGTCAAACAAGACAGTCCTACAACATCCAGAGCCCTGAGATATTCTGGGCAGATCTCATACACCCCCTGGAGCTTGACCATCGAGGAGCTATTTGTCTACCTTGGCGACCTTAGCCCTAGCAATGGGTGGACCCCCACCAAACCCCCAGGGTCTTCCTCCTCCATGGAGGGCATGTTGGTGGGCTTGAGGAGGTCCTCTAAATATTCCTACCAACTCCCGACAACATCCCCAGTTGAGGTGAGCAGCTCCTTTCGGGTTGAGATCGGAGAGGCCATACCTACCAATCACATCCTTCCAGGTCATACTGTCATTGCCAACTAAGGAGTTCCCAGTGGAGCACTCTCTAACACACCCCCTAAAGACTCCACAAAGGGTGGGTATTCTGAACTGTCATTAGGTGCATAAGCACAAACAACAGTCAGGGCCCGTCTCCCCACCCGAAGGTGGAGGGAAGCTACCCTTCACTCGCGAGAGGTTCCAGAGCCCATGTTGTGTGTCGAGGTGAGTCCGACTATATCTAGTCGGTATCTCTCAACCTCACGCAGTAGCTCAGGCTTCTTCTCTGCCAGAGAGGTGATATTCCATGTCCCAAGTGCCAGAGTCATTAGCCAAGGATTGGTCCGACAGAACCCATGCCTTTGGCTGCCACCCAACTCACATCGCACCCGACCCCTATAGCCCCTCCCACAGGTGGTGAGTCCATGGGAGGGTGGACCCCGTCTCCTTTTCGGGTTAAACCGGGCTCCATTCAACTGTGTTGTATCTTTGATTAATGCAGCCTATTTGTCTGTTTTCTTTGTTTTTTCTAGGCCTGTTCCTTTTTTAATTCCAATGCTCTGCCACTAAAGCTTGTGTTCATCAATGCAGATCAGCTTGGAGAAGAGATTAATGCCATGTTTAAGGTAAGAAGTAATAGGCATTCTACATACTGTGTAGTAGAAAAGGCACACTATATAATTACAATATGCACTATTTCATTCTATGGCATCAAAAATTAAGTCAGACATTATTTAAAGCTTACAGAAACAGGTTTGGGACCAAAAACGTAATGGGTTGGTTCCCTGAACCAGCAGGAAAAACATGTTGGTGGAGGAACTGAACTATTTGTGCAAGGCACATATATGCCTGAAATACCCCAGGGATGCTGTGTGTGTGTGTGTGTGTGTGTGTGTGTGTGTGTGTGTGTGTGTGTGTGTGTGTGTGTGTGTGTGTGTGT
>JAOUQZ010000031.1:9081558-9096954 GCA_028564935.1 Neosilurus hyrtlii
AGCTTAGAGTCTCCTCTTTTAAATGGTGTGGCTAACTCAATTTTGAATTTTTGGTCACTGTGACTCATTTTGCCAGATTGGGTCACATATTTCAACGATGATATTTTTTCATCAAGCTTGGCATATGGCCTTTCCCTGGAACATCTGGATCATTTTACTTTTTTTATTATATTAAATTAATTATCTTTCTTTTACTGTCACCCTTCTCACCGTCACATTTTTCTGTAGGCCTCAGAGAACTTCATTTATTCGTGTGCGGGCTGCTGTGTGGCTACCTATATGCTTGGTATCTGTGATCGCCACAATGACAATATTATGCTTCGCACCACGGGACACATGTTTCACATTGACTTTGGCAAATTTCTTGGCCATGCACAGATGATCGGGAGTTTCAAAAGGTTAAAGAAGCATTTTTTCAAATTTCATTTTAGACTTTAAACTGTAAATTTTTTTGTTAATTTGTTCATTTAAGTTGTACTCATTAACTCAGTACTTTTCTCTGAATTTTTATGTTTAGGGACCGTACACCATTTGTCTTGACTTCTGATATGGCTTATGTCATCAATGGGGGTGAGAGGCCAACAAGCCGCTTCCAGCTTTTTGTGGACCTGTGCTGTCAGGCATATAATCTGATCCGCAAACATTCCACCCTCTTCCTTAACTTGCTGTCCCTGGTAATGCACTTAAACACTGTAGAAAGAAATTAAAGGGGGGAATGTTTAGAATAATGACAAAATTTGCATAGTGCAATTTATACATACATTTCTGTTCTATGTTCTACAATCTATGTTATCAAAGATATTTATGATAGTTTTTTTTTTTTAGTTTTGGATATTCTCAATTTCTGTTCATGTGAGCTGTTCAGGATGTATTCCGCCTTTGCCCAGAGTTGGCTGAGTTGGGCTCCAGCCTCCCCATGAACATAATAAAGGATAAAGTGGTTCAGAAAATTAAATAAAAAGTGTATTTTTTTTTTATCATGTGACAGATGATGCAGTCAGGCTTACCTGAACTGGCTGGAGCCCAGGACCTGAAATATGTGTATGATGCTCTGCAGCCCCAAAGTACAGATACAGAAGCCACTATTTTCTTTACCAGGTATAGCTTTGCTGTGGTTAATTTTATTTATCTATGTTAAGCTTTGATTCTAATACAGTAACCATTTTGTATTGTCTCTTTCTTAGGTTGATTGAGTCCAGTCTTGGCAGTGTAGCCACAAAGTTTAATTTTTTTATCCACAACCTAGCACAGCTGCGTTTCTCTGGTCTGCCTTCTAATGATGAGCCCATCCTGTCCTTCTCTCCACGCACATACACACTAAAGCAAGATGGCTGTATCAAAGATGCTTCCATTTTTTCTTTCCAGAAACGATACAATCCTGATAAACACTATGTAAGTCTTTATGGTGTTTAAATTGTAAATGTCTAAATTAATTAAATCAATTTTAGAGTTTTTATTGTGTAAAAAAGTTGCACTACAGTGCCTTATTTGGCATAAAATTAATACAGGAATAAGCATTATTCAGTCAGTGGAGTTCATTACAAATCATGGCATACGAAGCCAACAATAACAACCTAGCCAGCTAATACTAAGCAGTTTAAAAGAAGAGGCAAAAACTTCTAACCAAATAGAACTCTGGTAGTGGCTTACAAATCATTCCTTGTCTAACTCCTTTCTACCACTTCTTTTGTTATAGATATATGCAGTACGTGTATTAAGGGAGCGCCAGAGTGAACCACAGTTTGTCTTCCGTACCTTTGATGAGTTCCAAGAGCTGCATAACAAGCTCTCCATAATATTTCCTCTGTGGAGAATTCCAGGGTGTGTTGTCCACAACAAGCTTTAAATCACAGCATCAATTTTATTGTTACATTAATTAATTACTTATTTATGTACATATCCTGTTTGTAGATTCCCCAACAAGCTGGTTCTGGGACGCACACACATCAAGGATGTGGCATCCAAGCGAAAAGTGGAATTAAATGCTTATGTGCATAATCTCATGAGGAGTTCAGCAGAGGTAGCTCAGGTCAGTAAAAAACGCACTATTTATTGGTGGTGGCGATGGTGATTTTCATTCATTTATTAATTTATTCATTTATTCATTCATTTATATATTGATATCTTTGGATCCAGGGTTAGCTTTTGACACTGTGACACTTCATAGGCAGACAGTTCACCCTGTTTATTTCCTAGATATTTAATGAGCATCTGATTGTATAACTTTAGAATCTGTAACTTTTCAGCAAGTGGGCATGATTTCAGCACCTTCATCATACAAAGAGTATCCCACAGTCTAAGAGTATTAATGGATTACCCAGATTTAAAATGCAAAATTTTATGGCAGCCTTTCATTTTCACAGTAAATGTACATTTAACTCGTCTTCTTTCCCACATAGTGTGATCTGATCTACACATTCTTCCACCCACTTCCTAGAGATGAAAAGACAAACGGATTGGAAGGACGCCAGAAAGAACCAGGTGTGCCCAACTGAATCATAATACTGAGAGCAGTACCCTGATTCTCCTTTTGGCTGTTGGCCAGCATGTAATTTAGATTTATTTAAAATTCTTTCTAATTCAAAGCTCTAATCCAAGCAATTAACAGTACAACCAAGTAAATTAACAGACAGTGTATTTCGAACTGGAACAGAAAATTTTGAGATTAAACTTTATATTTCTTGTTTAATACAAAATGAAGGCCTTGCATAATCTGATTTAATGACACAACAAGATTCATGCCAATCTTTTGAGGGAGTTTCAAAAAGTGTGTACTTTTGGGGTGGCTGGTGGATTCACCAGCTGACATTCAGGATAATGCTGCACACCATCTGCAAACAACTGGGATGTTTCTTCCTGGTTTTAGGGTCCTGTGTCACTCAGTGTAACCTATTTGTAGTGTTACAATTTAGCAGCAATAGATCACAACTCCAGGAATATAAATTCAAACAATTTAATATTAAACAATATTTACAATAGTTTAGATACACTTACAAAGAGCGCTTAGGATTTACACCAAAAAGTCCATCTTTACTCCGGAATTCTGTAATGTGTTCACAGTCCAAATGTCCGAAAATTTTCTGTGCGAGAATGACAATGCAGTCTTTGTAGGCTTTTAAAACAATTGGAAATCCAGAAAGTTTCCACTTATGATAAAGTCCAACGTGAGCCAGAAGGTTATACAATATAGCTATTGAGAGTCACTGAAATAATGTCCAAGTCACTGGAACAATAACTGTAGAATAATTGTAGTGCAATAATTAAATCTTGTTTTTTTCACAAATGACAGAGATTTCTCAAGCAGGTCCAATGGCAAACCGTTGCTGAATCAATTTCCAGGGTTCATATACAGGCTTTAGAATATTCAGGAACAGTGGAGAGAGTCTAGAAAGCCCAGAAAGTCTATAACAAGCCAATGAGTTCAAGAATCTTAGTGAAGTTTCCAGAACTATGGTAGAGCCCTCTGGGGTTGATTTCTTATAGCACACTAGCACCATCTATCTGCAAAAATGTGAACTACTGACCTAGTTAACAGACCACTGCATTAGTTCTAAGGCACACATCACACCCCCCGTCTAGAAAAGAAAATTTTGATCTACATGAGCAAAGTTTTTATGACTAAAGCCTTTGTTGAATTACAGGAGCATTGCTTCATTTAACAAATGTTTGTGTCAAATTACAAGAGCATACTTTTGTTTAACAAAAGGAACATTTTAACAAAGAACTTTGTTTAACAAGGGAAACATACACAAAAAAAATCAACACAGTATATTACTTAATAACATGATAAACAGTATGCAATAACATTATCCTTACCCTTAACATGCTTAATGTTTAAATCATGTTCTTGAAGCACAAGGCTCCAGTTCAACAATATTCTGTTCTTATTTTTCATTTTGTTTAAGAACACCAAAGGATTGTGATCAGTATACACAGTGAGGGGTTTCTGACCTTTACTAATGTATAGACCAGCTGGTGTGACAAATGCTGAAGTTTCTGTTACCTTTTCTGTTAAGGGAACACACCAATTACCTTTTAACAGATCAGTCTTAGTGAGAAATTTGGCATTACTCACTCTGTCAATGTAGTCATGCACTCTGGGACATCTATATATATACATCTGTTTTGCCAATATCATTAACCTTGTGATAGTCAGTACAAAATCTCGTGCTACCATCAGGCAAAAGAGACACTTTTTGCACATAGTCACTTTACTGACTCTAACTTTACTAGTAAAGTCGCACTGCAATAAAATAATTCACATCATATAGATTTCATATTTATCTTATCCTTGCTCTTTTGTTTTTCTCCTTGTTACCTGATCTCATTGTTTATTCCTTACATTTTGGACAGTCGTACTAAGCATTTCACTACATATTGTACTGTGTATAATTTGTATGTGACGAATAAATTTGAATTTGAATTTGAGGCACTAATACACATGGAGAACTCCATTTAGAATGTGAAGACTGAATAATGTTATGTTTTAACATATAATCAATCTCCTTTTCAGCCAGTTTATATTTCTCTGGTTTCATCTGATATGGATGCTGTTTGATTGGCTTGGCATCACCAACATCAACATCATGTACAGCTACAAAAGTTCTATTTGGAAACAAGTCATGATATTTGACTAAAAATAATTTCATCTCTATTTGCTGTTGAGGCTCTAAATGATTCAGTTTAACATCAAAAATTTTCAGAATCTCAGAATTTGACAATTTACAAGGAACACTTTAGAACCCTTTTCTACAGTCTGATCATTAACAAGTATCACAACACTAATTGATCTATCAGGATTGGGTTGTAACATGTTTATGTGACAAAGCTGTTTAGGCTTCCTCAAGCCTATCAATAAACTTTGAATGAATCTCATAGGGGCCATGAAATCTAGCCTGCAGAGGATTACTTTGCAAAGGAAATAGTACCAGCACTTTCTCTCCTGGCTTAAATACTCTAGACCTGGACCTCCTATAATACCATGTCTTCAACTTTCTTTGGCTGGACTGCATATTTTTCCTAGCCAGTTTGTAAGCCTTGTGAAGTCTTTCCTTAAACTTCTGAACATAAACCAGCAAACTGACATGGGTCTCCTTATCCTGCCATTGTTTGCTTAATAAGGCTAAAGGACCTCGCACCTCATGTCCAAACACTAACTCGAATGGACTAAATCCTGTTGTACTCTCTGGCAGCAAACAACAACAGATTAACACCTTCATTACAATCATTCTCATTCTCCAGACAAAATGTCCTTATCATGGTCTTGAGAGTTGCATGAAAATGCTGTAAAGCACCTTGACACCTGGGATGAAAGGCACTAGCAGTTATCTGTTTCACTTCTAGCTTATAGACTACCTGCTGGAACAATCCAGAAGTAAAGTTACTGCCCTGGTCTTACTGAATCTCCCTGGGGAGACCAAACAAAGTGAGAAGCTAAGAGCTTTAGCTATGGTGACTGCTTTAATATTCCTCAGAGGTACTGCCTTAGGAAACCTGGTTGCCACACACATGATTGTCAACAGGTACTCATTCCCAGACCTTGTCTTGGGTAAAGGCCCGCCACAATCCACGATGACTTTTGAAAAAGGTTCACCAAAGGCAGGAATGGGCTGTAATGGAGCCACTGGACGATCTAGCTGGGATTTCCCCACAATCTGGCCGGCATGACAAGTTCTACAAAACTGGGAAACAACTTTCCGCAAACCAGTTCAGAAAAGTTATTTGAGAATTTTTTAACTGTCTTATTAACACGAATATGTCCTCCTAAAGGTAAGCTATGTGCCATGGTCAGTGTATCATCATTTGGGACTACCACTTGATTAATAACTTCCCAATCCTCATTGGCAGGAATATCAGGGGGCTGCTATTTTCTCATCAACCCCCCATCCTTCAAATAATAACCAACTGCCACTTTAGTGATTTCATCATCAGGGAGAGTTTTCTCTCTCAGTTCAGAAGTGTCAGGATCGCTAATCTGCTCTTTGATCAGCGATTTCCTGGACAAAGAAAGATTGTCAGACACTGTTAAGTCACTTGGGCTATTGCCTAAGTTTTGACTGAACAAGGTTCCAAGAAAAGTATCAGACAAATCCTCAATTGTTGAAGGCTTGGTAGACTTGACAGAGTCATGATGAGAACCATTAGAATCATGATGGTTAGAAGTGCTAGACTGCACATGACCCTTCTCTTTCTTAGCTTTTCTGGCCATAGCTCGAGTCACTGCACAGGAAGGAAGCAAATTTGGGTCAACCTCATCTTCTTCAGTGCTCGGCTGAGAAGATAATTTGAGAGAAGGGACTATCCTGCCACCAGCCAGGTCATTGCCTAGCAATAAAGAAACACCTTTATCAGGAAGGCTTGACCTAAGTCCGACCCTAACCTGTCCTATAACCAAATCTGACTTAAAAAATACAGAGTGCAGAGGTACAGATAAATATGCACTTACTCACAAGTCTCCCTTCAATACCCTGAACAAGAATGAAATCACCAGTGGCAGTATCATCACAGAAGGACAATGTGTCCAATAACAAAAGTGACTGAGAAGCCCCTGTGTCTCTAAGAATATGAATGGGTACAGGAGAAGTGTCACTAAGAGAAACAAATCCCAAATTCTTGCCTCAAAAAGTTAGACGAATCAGGCTATTAGCTCTACTCAGAAGAAGTGGTCCAACAGGGCTCACATCAACATGAGGTGTTCTGTACAAGATTTCACCAAAGCATTAGGCAAGGTATCCTTTTCCTTCTTCCTTTTTAGAATCCAGCACTCAGATAGGACAGGACCAGGTTTCTTGTAATAGTTGCACATAAGACCTGTTCCCTTGTCTCTAACCTGACTTTGGCCACTGTCACTATCCTTGTCCTTACTCTCAGTTCCCTGAGAGGAAGATTGTTTCCCATTATTATTCTTCCTATAATCATGTGACTTGTCACTGGGTCCAAATTTGAACTTGTAAGTGCATATTCATCTGCTATCTTAGCAGCGTGTTGTAATGAAAGAGCATTTTTCACATCCAAGTAGGACTTGATGTCATCTTTGACACAACACACACTGAATTCTTCAATCAATATTAGCTCTTTCAGTTTACCAAAGTCACCTGTCCTGGAGTTGCACCAACGTTCAAAATATACTTTTTTTGTCGTGCAAATTCTACATAGGTCTGATTATCCCCCCCTTTTTAATTTCAGAATTTTTGCCCGTAAGTCTCTGGAACCAATTCATAAGCTTTGAAAATAGACTGTTTTACAAGATCATAATCAGAGGTCTTTTGCACTGACAAAGCAGAATAAGTGTGCTGAGCTTTTTCTTGGTAGTACTTTTACAGGCAAGTACTGCTTGGGCCTTTCTAAACTCTCAGCTACCTTCCTAAAATGCTGGAAGTATTTATCTACTTCAGCTTCATCAAAAGGAGGGACTAACCTAACCTCTCTAGTGGCTAAAAATGAAGTATCACCAGGTTTCTGCTGTCAATGGAGCGAGGCCTGAGTGGGCTAGTTTTGGCTCCTGAAGCAAGGCCGGACTCGTAAAAGACCAGCATTTCTAAACGAAAGCTCTAAACTGCATCCGACTTCATTTGTAGTAGGGTTTATTTTAACTGAACCTCAACTATCTTGCACCTGATGGAAAAGTGGTCAAAAGATTTTAGTAACCCAATGTCAGATACTGCAGGACAAGCATGAAAAATGCCTACAAGATGTTAGATCTGCTAGATAGGACAATAATAGCTACTGAAGCCAAGGGTGTATTTACTTTCCCAAAGAGGAATATTATATCATGTAATATTTCATCATACATGATATTACAATATATAATCTATTTTATATTAAGATCAGACTCTGAAGCAGTGGAAAAAGCTCATGTGATCTAGTTAATGCAGATTCTTATTCCAGTGCATAAGAATGCCTTTAAATGCCTTTTTCATGTTGTGTCTGGTTATACTGCACTGTTCTTTGTCAACTGATCTAAAGGTTACAACATGGGCCTTCAACAGGATCCTGACCTCCCTGGTCATCAATGGTTTTCTGTTGGGAAGTCCCAAATTTGTTTATTAATGGTAACATTTTGAATACAGGTCCTGATGTAGCAGAGAGCAGTATCAGTGCAGGTCTCCATGGTTTGCTTGACAAACAAGTCCCAGTTTATACAATCAAAACAGTCCTTAATTTGTAGCGATATATCCTCTGGCATGTTTTCATAATTCTGGTGATGGTTTTTTAAATTATTATTAATGGGAGTATAGGCTGTAGTGACAGATGATCAGTCTGACAAAGGTGGTTGAGGTGGTGGCTCTGTAACGTTTGGCAATATTTGATTATGCACACTGCAATGTGTTGTCCCCTCTAGTTACACTTTTAACATGCTGAAGATTTGGAAGCACTATCTTCAGTTTGGCATGGTTATAGTCATTAGCAATATCAGCTGCGCAATACACTCCCTATCTTTGGAAATTGTTCAGCCCAATAGGATTTTAAAAATTACATGTTGCAATCCATTTCCATTTATACTGGGTTTTGAAACACTAAACTCCTTTTGATTTGTATGCAGAAAGGCTATTAACAAATACAGACATTCATTTTGGGCCTTTCTGGCATATTTTGACAAATTTTTGGTAACTAAATTTGGGTAAAAATCATGATACAACTCTTTCTTTACAAAAAAAAACTTAACAAAACTGAAAGTATATTTTACAGCTACAGGGCCTGACATTACCAATTGCCTGATTGCCGGGGCAAGTGCAACTTCTAATCTGGCAAGCCTGCAATATTCCTGGCCAGCCCAACTGGTGAAGCTCAGATTAGTGGACATCTCCGTGTCATTTGCCATTGATAGGCGAATTTCTGTTTGTACCCCTGTGTAAAGTTGGATTGCTCTACTAAAGCAGTACTGTGCATTAGACAATATCCCCGGGGAACACAAAGATTTATGGGAAGGACCTATTAAAAATTAAAACCAATCAATTACTTTTTCCGGGCTTCCACTCTTGTGCACAGAACAAGCACGCTGCCATGTAAGGATGACAATATCGCTCACTGGCAGCTAAGTTTATTTCATTTGTATGGATTTAAAGATAGTGACAACCCTCTGAACGCAGAAAAAGTGTTTTTTATCTTGCAACAAGAGCAAGAAGTAATACAAAGAGCTTAAACGTAAAAGAAAGTTTCAGGCAACATGGCTGGCGTTCCCAGATATGATTTGCAAAGATGGAGTGATGAGATGCGATTTTGGTTTCAAATGGTTCACCTCTTCAGTTTCATTTACAGCTGGCTGCTCTATGTCCCGCAAAGGGTCTTTACAGAGTCATTGGGACTCGCCAAGACATCTCATGGCTAAAAAAGGGGCTGAGTCATCAGAAAATTTGGAGAGGCCAACAAGAAAATAATTGTAATGGTTTTTAATAAAGCTTACTTTTTGTTGAAGCGGGAGATGCCATTTATATTTTTTTCACCACTGCTACAACTCCAAGTAAAAAATGGATCACATTTGTGATATGGTGATTGTCCAGCTACGGAAACAAAAAGGCTGGTGCTAGGTAAATCAAATTTTTATATAACATTTCATGTGCAATCCTGTAAGCCTAAGTACTATGTAAATCTTATGATTACTTTTCACCGTGGATCACCAAGGCACAAAAATATGATGAAAATCCACAAATTCTTGAAATACATCTTGTGACTCTATCTGTCTCTTCTTAAAGTCTCAGCTCCTTCTTTCTTTTCATTTTATCAGATAGCACTTTTTCATGAATACCAAATGTTGCCTTGCGATCTGTTTTAACTGATTTCAAGAATTATTTGTCCTGAATTTTTTCATCATACTCTGAGCATATGCAAGCCACATTTGAAAGGTTTTATTTTACATCTGCTCTAACTTGTCCTGTGAAGGCTGTCCTTTTCTTTGGCCCTATGGGATTGCTCTCATCTTTCTGCTGTCCTCCCATAACTTTAATATCCTCTTAAACTTTTGCACTCGCATATCACTGAGATATTTGCCTTGTAATAGAAAGGGAGTATCTTTGAATAGCGATCTTTGCACTCTCCCAGTTTATGTTGATTGATAAATCCTTCTCTTTGTGATAGAGCAAACAACGCAACACCAGCTGATATGGTCATAAGTGTAGCCCTGTAAGTTCTGCCTCATATGTAGCTATGGTACTCCCCAGTCCAAATATGTGATACTTCTGAGGTGCTTGCTTTTTTGGAACCCCTCCATCTTGTTTTTGCAACCTTTCACCAGATTCTGACGTACCTTCCGCCACTATACCTTTGTCTGTCTACATAAACCAGAACATAAAGGAGTTATGGAATCGATGTCAGAATTATGTTGGAAAACCAATACAATTATGCTAAATGTGAATTTAAAAAGACAAAGCAGTTCTCATAGGATATTAAGTCATCCTTTTCAATGTCTAAATGCAGATTGCAAGTGTTTTCCCCATGGTTTTCTGATATGAACATTTTTTATGTATAGTGCATGGGAATTTCAATATTTTGCTTACTTTAAAAATGTAACAATCATGGTAGTCCCCATTATCTTTTTACAAATTTGTCAAAATTTCACAAGTGTGATTCACACCCAGAGTGGAACACTTTTAGTCAAGCGACAGAGAACTTTGGAAATATTGGGGGAAATGATGCACCCTAATATACGTGTATACATTGTGTGTGTGTACAGACCTGCTGAAAGAGGCCAATTCTGTTAAGAAGTACCACTGAGGGGGTATATTTGATCTGCACAATTTTTAGGTACCCAATATCTCCCAAAAGAACACTTGCCAGCATAACACTGCCTCTGCTGGCTTGCCTTTTTTCCATAGTGCATCCTGGTGCCATCTCTTTCCCAGTGGAGCAAGGCTCATATGCACAGCCAGCTACGTAGTGCAAAAGTTAAGTTGATTTATCAGACCAACCCACTTTCTTCCATTACGCCATGGTCCAGGTCTGATGCTATTGTGATGGTTCTCTTGGCAGCATCCAGCATGGGCTCACTGACAGATCCCACAGTCCCTCATCCACAGTGATCTGTGAAGCACTGTGTGTTACAACACCTTTCTGTTACAGCCAGCATTGTTTCTTCAGATATTTGCATTCGTGTAGCTCCTCTGTGGGATCAGATCATGTGGACTAGGCTTTGTTCTGCATGTGTACCTTGGACCACTATTGGTTGGTACTAACCACATCTTTCTAGAAACGCCACACAATATCTGTTATTTTGGTGCTCTGATCCCATTGCTAGGCTCTTGTCAGAACACCTTAAATTTTTACAACTGTCCACATTTTGTCATTGTAACAGTGTAATCAATGTTCTTCAATTCACCTGTTAGTGGATGTAGCCAACTTTTTTTGGACATAATCTGTCTGAAGTTTATTACTTGAACACTTGTTTAATTTTATGTCCATAAGTATTTGGACAGGATCACAATTCATGCAAATTTGTCTCTGTACACTGCCACAGTGGATTTGATATGAAACTAATAATTTAATTAATTGCAATTGAATAATAGATTCCAGCTTTAATTCAAGTGGTTTAATAAAAAGATTGCTTTAATCATTCACACAGTCTCTCCATTTTCAGCAGCTCAAAAGTAGCTCAGTGTCTGCATCAAGTCTGGGACTAAGTATGGAACATCACTAAATGCTGAGTTCCTCTCCTGGGAGGCTTTGCTAGGCCCTTCCTGTAACCACGTTAGTTAGTTAGTTAGTCAGTCAGTCAGTCAGTCAGTCAGTCAGTTAGTCAGTCAGTCGGCCGGTCGGTCGGTTTCATTGTCTACTTTGTAGGAATATGTCTCCCCAGATCATTACTGACCCACCACCAAAGTAGTCATGCTGAATGATGTTAACCTGCTCTCATTTGTGAAAAGCACAGGGCACCAGTAGTGGACCTGCCAAGTCTAGTGTTCAATGGCAAATGCCAATTGAGCCCCACAGTGCTGGGCAGTGAGTACAGGGTCCACTGCAGGATGTTGGGCCCTCAGGCCACCCTCTTGAAGTCTGTTTTTTGTTGTTTGATCAGAGACATTCACACCAGTGGCCTGCTCGAGGTCATTTTGTAGGGCTCTGACAGTACTCATCCTGTTCCTCCTTGCACAAAGGAGCAGATTACTGGTCCTGCTGAGGGGTTGCGAACCTTCTATGGCCTTGTCCAGGTCTCCTAGAGTAACTGTCTGTGTCCTGGAATCTTTTCCATGCTGTTGTGACTGTGCTAAGAGACACAACAAACCTTCTGGCAATGGCATGTATTGATGTGCTATCCTGGATCAGTTGGTCTGTCTGGGCAATCTCTGTAGAGTCCAGGTATCGAACCATGCTACCAGTAGTGACACTGACCCTAAATAAGTGCAAAACCAGTGAAAAATCTGTCCGAAAAAATAAGGAGGGAAAATGTCAGTTGCCTCCACCTATAAAGACATTGCTGTTTTGAGGATTGTTGCCCCTCTTGTTCATTTCATTAACACCAAAGCAGGTGAAACTGATTAACAACACGCTCTGCTACTTAACCGACCACATCAATATCCCAGAAGTTGAATTGACTTGATGCTATTCTCTGATTAAAAAGTGTTCCACTAACTTTTTGGAGCGGTGTGTAAATAAACAAGTGTAATATTGTTGTCTTTATTTCATTTGTTTTATTTGGCTATCTTTGTTTACTTTTTGGACTTGTGTGAAAACCTGATTATGATTTAGGTATTTATACAGGTGTATAGATTCATCCGTGGATGCGCTGAGACACATCATCAGTATTGTATCCTGATATCATTGGGTTTTTTGGTTCTCGCAACATCAGGCACCCTCCCTTATGCGACCCAGCCGGGGCTGGTCAGACCCCGACTTGTGTCCCAGCATGATTGGCCCACTTCACAGACCTTTTAATCCAGATCCACCTAGAGGCTCTCTGCAGCCTCTGTGGTGGACTTGGTGGCTCTCCTCTTAGCAGCTCCTGTGATGCCATATATAGGGTATAAATCTTGCAAAGGGAGTGGGCAGAAAAGCCTCGACATCCCCCCTCTATAGGCTCACATCGAGCTTTCCAGCCTCTCTTCCGACATTCCTCTGTGAGCTCACAGTCACAGTCAGAGTTACTTAAGTCGCTTGCACTCATTGGCCTCCTCCATGCAATCCTCCCAGGGGCCTGTTAACTCCAGTAAGAGGACTTGTTTAGAGGAAGCAAATGTTAGCACCAGATCTGGTCTCAAGGAGGTTGGTGTTATATGCTCTGGGAACTTGAGCTGCCTGCCAGACTCACAGTTCCTAGTCTGATGCTGATGAGAGTAGGCTGGCTGCTGATGTTGGCTGTGCTCATTACTTCTCTCCGGGTTTCACAAAAGTTATTGTCCTCTGGCCTCGAGTAGGTTTATTGTTGGCCATTGCAGCAGAGATGGTTTTGGCCACTGTCTTCAATATCTAATCATGGCGCCAAGGGCTACTGGGCAGCTGCTCAGGATGTGTTCCAATGTGCCCCTTGCTGGACAGAGAGGACATGTTGGGAGGTCCCTTTTCCCCGGACATGCAGGTAGGCTTGACTGGGTAACACATCATAGACAGCTTGGATGCTGAACATGATATGCTGCGGCTCTGCCTTTCAGATGTCATTCCAGGTCCACTCCAGCACTCCCTCCCAACTCGTTGAAGCCCCCTGCTGCCGCTTGCACACCATCCTGCTAGGCCTCTCATCCTCAATGCCTGCCCACACCTCCTCCAGGACAAGATGGCGTCTGTCCTTGCCTTGGGCCAGATCGTACCGTGGCTGTGGGATGGCTCCCAAACCTGCTTGCCCAACAGTCACAGTGCCCAACAGTGCCTCTCTGGTGTCTGTGGAGTCTCGATAGTGTAGTACCTCTCTTGTGCAGGAAACAATGAATTCCTCTTCCAGACTACTGAAGGGAAGTTGGAGTTTGGTACTCCTGCCATACAGAGCTGTACTAGTGAGACTGCAAGGCAGAACCAGCCATCTTTGGAGGTAGGAGCTGATTTTTCTCTTCAGGGTCTCTACAGTAGACAGGGTCACCTCATACACCAACAGTGGCCAGAGGATGCAGGGCAGAATGCCATGTTGATATAGCCAAGCCTTGAACCTGCCGGGTAGGCCAGACTTGTCTACTAGGCTATGTTTGAATTTGAGTATTTTGCAATAACTGTGTGCATTTGGTAGGTTTTCCAAGAAAACATTTATATCCACTGTCCTTTAGAATAAAAAGCCTGCACACTGCAGAATCCACACTTGGACTGTGTTATAAGTCTTGCTTTCAGTTCAGTTTCATACATGTATTGCTTTTCACAATGGACAATTTCACAAAGCAGCTTTATAGAAATATATGTAACAGTTTTACAATGTATGTTTTTCAGAGGAGATGCCACTGAGTCCTGCTGCAGGTCGTGTAGGGGGAGAAGTGAAGTTATCAGTGTCTTACCGAAATGGAACACTGTTCATTATGGTTATGCACATTAAAGACCTCGTAAGTTTTGACCACTGTTGAAACAGCTGAGAATGTAACTGTGGTAATTTTACTATTTATATTTATGATTAAGGAATTGTATTCCATAACGTTTTGAGGCCATCAAACAAAGCTGAGCTTATTAAGGTTTTACCATAAAATGCTATATAAAGCATAGCCATAAATTCTTCCACCAAATATTGATTTCTGTTTCTCTGCATGCATTTCCCAGATCTTTTTGATCGTTTGGTGTCTCGTACAAAAGTTATTTAAATATTGTTACCACCTGTTTTTTTCCCTCTAAACATTCACACAGGTGGCTGATGATGGAGCAGATCCCAATCCATATGTTAAAATGTACCTTCTTCCAGATCCCCACAAAACATCAAAGCGTAAAACAAAGGTCTGCAGGAAAACCAGGAATCCCACTTATAATGAAATGGTAATACCTAATAATACAAATAAAACTTTAATAAATGTTCAGATGCATTGTGCAAGGAGAGACTTATTTATCCATAGTTTTTGCTGATTCCTTGTATTCACTCTCAGGACACTTTATTAGGAACATGTACATATATATGTACATATGTACATATAAAAAAATACAATAGACAGTGTTCTCACCTGTAACCACAGGATATCACAGTTAAGGATATCGCAATCCACAATTCAAAAATGTTGCAAACAGGAATATAGAGCTTATATTACAAGATGTTAACCCCTCATCAGCAATAAAAATTAAAAGGTCAAATTGTAATTCACAAAGAGATTAGATTAGATTTAGCTTTGTTATTACACATGTATAAATACAGAGTAACGAAATGCCTTTTAGCATCTAATCAAGTGCAGAGAGCAGCACATGCAATATATACAGTATGTGTAGTATGTACACATACTATATACACTCACCGGCCACTTTATTAGGTACACCATGCTAGTAACGGGTTGGACCCCCTTTTGCCTTCAGAAC
>JAOUQZ010000031.1:9124479-9137467 GCA_028564935.1 Neosilurus hyrtlii
TGTCACGAGAGGTGTTCCGTATGTGGTGCATGTCACGAGAGGTGTTCCGTATGTGGTGCATGTCACGAGAGGTGTAACGTATGTGGTGCATGTCACGAGAGGTATTCCGTATGTGGTGCATGTCACGAGAGGTGTAACGTATGTGGTGCATGTCACGAGAGGTGTTCCGTATGTGGTGCATGTCACGAGAGGTGTTCCGTATGTGGTGCATGTCACGAGAGGTGTAATGTATGTGGTGCATGTCACGAGAGGTGTAACGTATGTGGTGCATGTCACGAGAGGTGTAACGTATGTGGTGCATGTCACGACAGGTGTTCCGTATGTGGTGCATGTCACGAGAGGTGTTCCGTATGGGATTCTGATTTATATGGATCCTTGAGTATACTAGTTTATTCTGGTATAGAGTAGTGATCTGATGTTTGGGCGTACGTGATGTTTTGCCGCATGTGATGTTTGTTGAAGAAAAACTTACCCGTGTATATTTCTACTTGAAACCGCCGCTGCTATATACAACCAGATTGCTAATGTTAAGGCTTTGTATGGCACTGCTGCATGGTCTAGAAATGACCGTTTCTTTACTGTCTTATTATTGTAAACACTAATCATTTAACCCTTAGCTCCTTCTATCCCCTGTGTTGGTGAATATACCCATGGCCCAGTTGTACCGAAATCTATGAAATTACTAATTACATTTTGTTGGTATGCTACATTTCCAGCAGAAAGCAGACACCATGGCGAAAACTTTTTCCCCCTCATCAATGATTTCCATCTGGGAAAGGCTATACCAGCGTTTATCCTGCTTTTATGTCTCTTTCTGTTCTGATCTTGTTTAGTCTCTTCATGTTTTTGCTTCTTTGACAACAATGATTTATGCTCTGCTTGTTTCTGTTGTTGCGCATAATTCATATGATCTGTCATTTATCAGAATTCGGATCACAAGTTGACTCTCAAATTCTTTATTTGTTGTTTTCTTACTTAAACCGGAAGTTCTTGTGACCTTCCACCTTTGCCGGCTGTCCCGATTCTCTTATTTGTGCATATCGAGGAGCGATAAGCAAATTTAAATTTACGTAATTTGGCAGACACCCTTACCCAGACTTACTTACTTTTTATTTCTTTTATATAACTGATCAGTTGATGGTTATGGGCCTTGCTTAAGGGGCCAAATCCGGCCCTTCAACTCATTTTATGTGGCCCGCGAAAGCTTTGAAGGTATACGATTATAGTACGTTATTTACATCAACAATTACTATGAAATAGAATTCATCATCCATCCACTAGCTGTAGCCAACTTATTTTAAGTAAACAGCCAGTCATTAATGACTCGGGGGTCATTAGAAAAGAAGGAAATGAGGAAAAAGTGCGTTAACAAATAAAATGGCCATACAGATTTCATGGTTGCCCTTTTTGAATAGATTTTGAGTGATCATCATCATTATGGTTAGTCAGTTCTAATAGTTTAATTTCTAAAGTACCACTAGACATTAACAATTATGGTGATACTTGAAACTTTTCTGAACGCTTGTAAAGAAAATGTCTGGAAGATAAAGTGTGACGGACGGATGGAACCCATTCCTACAGCTCCCGAGCCACTTTGTGGCGGGAGCTAATAAATACCACAAATCTGCAATGAAGCTGAGACTAATTCAACTAAGATGAGTGTAAAAAACCTTCCACATTCTCTTGTTACAATGTGGTGCTATACGAGAGCCACTCAAGGCATGAGACCATTATAACCAAGGACTATAGCAAATGCAACCTGAATCCTAAAAACAACTCTCTTTGCTGCAAGATGGTGATGCTATACCACAGGGTCAATATGGACACGTAGATATCACAAGTATCATTATACCCAAAATTCAGAAATGTTTTGGCTGCATCACTCAGTGCCACAAGTTATGATGCATGTTTTGCTTATGTTTAAGTTTCTTGTGTCGCCATTTTAACACCGTGGAAGATTTAAAAAATTCATTCACAGTTTACCATCATCAACACCTTAACATCATGTACACCTTATCTGATATAAATTGGATGATTCATCTAGGACAGGGTGTCAAACTCATTTTCATCACAAAATTGCTAGGTAACCAAGGGCCGAATAATCACTGAACATCCATTTCAATAAGAGCATGAAATGCAATCTGCACGGCAAAATGATTAGTTCAGGTATTAGTCCTCTTTCCCTTTTTTTACTCTCCTTTTCTGACAACACTTGACAGCAGTAGGCTAGCTTGCAATCTTTCCAGAGTCATGACTGACTAGCTGTTTATTTGAACTAGGTTGCTGCCACCTCATGGAAGGATGATGAATTACATTTATGATAATGGTTGATGCAAAGAATGTCCGATAATCATATACTTTAAAAGCTCTTGCGGGCCAATGAGTTGGCGGGCTGGATTTGGCCCGTGGGCCTTGAGTTTGACACCTGTGATCTAGGAGGTTTAAGGCCAAGATTAATGAAATGAAATGATTGAAAAAGCCATTCTTTTTGCTAGATGGTGGCACTATACAGGAAAGGAACTCTGGGCATGTGTACATCATTATAATTATAATAAGCATTAAATATAGAAAATATATTTAGTTGCAAATGGTGGTGCTATTCCAAAGTGTCATTCTGGTTGTGTGAATATGATCACAGTGGGACATATACATTTATTGTGTCACCATTTTGATATCAATTTAACTTCAGTTATATATTACCATGTACATCTAATATTACATAAATTCGATGATCTGTCCTGAAGGAGTATCTTCACGAAACACATTCTTTCTGTGGCCAGATGGTAGTGTTATACCAGGGTGTTATTCTGGCCATGTGGATTTTAAATTAATAGTCATATCCAGTAACCTGTGAAGTCTAAGCCGTATAAACCAAAGCACTGGGAATTTATGGGCCAGTTCCTGTTTGCATGGCGAGATGCATAAATTAATTGTTTCGCCGTTTCATCATTGGGCAAGACATCAGAATTGTTCATCACACAGTTAGTGGGGAGATTAGATTTAAAATTTTTATTTTTTCCCAGCACTTGGCTTTATTTCATTACAATAGCACCAAACAAGTTTCATCTCGGTATTCAACACTTTCATCCAATCATCGACACTCTCTAAGTGTTTATATAATGAATGTGCAGTAAATGTTTTTGTATGTGTAGATTTGTAACTATAGGCTCTCATGGTCATCTATAGATGCAGTTTGAGGGTGGAACTGTGGCTCAGATCGTGTACAGTGAAGAGCAGCCAGACAGAGGACAGCAGCAGGTGGTGTATGCTGGGGATGGAAGTTCCTATGCCTCAGTGGAGACTGCTGAACACACACTGGTGTACATACACCCTGCTGATGGAGCACAGGTGAATATAGGCATACCTTCTATTGGATTTAATCAGAATTGTGTATATATGGACTTATAAATAAGAGTTTTACTAGCAAATAATATTTATATTATAAATTAAAATGATATATACAGGCTGAAGGGTGAAGTGGTGAGGGTTTGTAACATCATCTGTTGGCCCATAACCTTCTTTGAAGGAATAACCAATTGAAATAAAGGTTATTTTCGTATAACCCACAGCAGTGGAAAATAACCATAACAATAAATATCTGTAAACATAAATACCAAAGATGGGAACTGAAAGAAATATATCAATTCTAAGGTAAGTGAAGTTTAGATCACAAATGAAAATCTGAACCTTCTAAAAGATTTAATATTCACTAAAACGTAGTTCACACAGAGACTGCTCCTCCGTAACACTGAGGGAGTCATTTAATTTAATTTGGGTTTCAACGCAGTTAAAAATTTTTGCATTAGCATTGTTACTATCAGCAATAGATTTTAGTTTAGGGGTGATCACACTAGAGGTGCAATAAGAAAGCAACTGAGGGAAATAGCAAGAAATTTACACCTGTTATTCTCAAAGTGTTCTCAAATTTCTCTCGCAGTATCCATGGCATAATATTTTAGTTGCATGGTTCGTGAAATCATCCAAAACAATTTGCGATCTCAAACAATCCGCACATGTCATGAGAAAGGTCATTCAAGCAGTCAGTGTTTTTTGCTTGCCTTTCATTCGCAAGGAAAAACATCAAGTTGGAAACTTCAACATGAAAAGTTTAGACTGTTTGAGACTTGCTGGCATTCGCCATATTCCGTGTATTTCGTCATCATTTATACTTTATTCTCATTTTGTTCACGCTAATAACATGCAAATAAAAAGCGAATGGTTTGAGAACATAATGTGACTAAAGACAGGACATTCACTTTTTTTTCACCAAACATCCGCAAACCAATAGCACATTACTCGCAAATCAGTCGCAACTTGTTTGTGAATTTCCCGCAATTTTCGTTCCATATACATATTCGCTTGCATGTGGAGTTGCAAATTATCTTAGCATGAATTTTAAAATTCACAAAGAAATTTAAAAATCTGCATCAGTCGCTTTTCTATCGCACTTCTGTTTTTTAATTGTACCTCTTTGATTTAATTTGCTAGTTTGAACATCATGTGATTAAAAAGTGTAATAAAATGCATTCAATAACTGGTTTCAACTTTTTTATTTTCTGTCTTTTTTAAAAAAAGCAATTAGGTGAAACAGCTTTTGCTTGTTATAAAAATATATAAATATATTTTTTTCTAGTTCAATTTGAATGAACATTTATTTATTGTGAATGTTTCTTTGTTTTGATAATTATTGTAATAATTATAAAATTATCACCCATTAATCTGCAGCTCTAAGGATAAGGGTTTAAATAACAGTCCCAATGAGATTCTTGTGAAACTCTACGAAGATGTATTGATAAAGTATGATGTAGATTGTTTGGGATTTTAAATTCTTTGTGAATATCGGTTGCTTTGGCTCAGCAGGTTTTTGCTGTACAGATGTAGTTGATGCTCTAAGATCTTCATCCATATGTACTTTCTAAGTGTGTGTGTGTGTGTGTGTGTGGTCTAGCTATTCATCACAGTGTGGGGACATAAATCTATTTACACCGTCACATTATGGGGACTTGGCTTCCTTATAGGGACAAACCACAAGTCCCCATGACGTAAATCATTACATTTTAAGGTGAAGATGTTTTAAGGTTAGAATTAATTTGTCTATGTATTGTCCCCACAAGTTATGGAAACGAGACTGTGTGTGTGTGTGTGCGCGTGTGCGCGCGTGTGTGTGCGTGTGTGTGTGTGTGTGTTTACACGGTGAACCAATAAACCCTCCCACATTTCAAATGCATTTAAAAAATAAATAATTAATGGGAATTAAATTATTTTCAAGGATGAAACTTCATTCAGTAAAGTTTTTATTCATTATGATTTAAAGATGATCCTCCACATGGAGGCCGTCATCATCTATACACTCTTGGCGGTGATTTCTGAAGGCTGCCATGGCTTGACGGGTCATGTCGGGTGAAACAGCAGCAATCTCTTGCTGAATAGAACCTTAAGGGCTTCAAGAGTTTGGGGTGGATGAGTATACACTTGTGATTTAAGGTAGCACCACAGACAAAAAGCGCAAGGGGTGGGGTCAGGGAAACGGGCTCCTACACTGATATCACCATGCAGCGAAATCACCCAATCTTTTGCGAAGAATATTTCCACAGTGAACAAACATTGTGCTCCTGACCATGCCATGTTGGAGATTGAGCACAGTTGGGTGGCCCTTAGTACTGCCTCTCCTGCCTCTCTTAAGTTTCACATGCAAATAATAATTTGATCTTTTTATTTATTTAATTATGTAATTGTTATTAGTGGTTTTTTTTTGTTTGTTTGTTTAATTATTTTTATTTAACTGCCATTTCCATTGTAAGAGAACTGCCCCTGTCTGAGTTTATCACTTCAGTCTCTGGATGGTTTATTACTGTTTCTAGCTTCACGGTAAACAATACATTAAGGATTCCAGCTGGGACACTCGACATTCCTGGTTTATTTGCTTCAGTTTAGTAAAGGCTTTGTATGTTTGCACTGTTAAATGGGGTTTTTGCTTCACCAATAAAGTCCCAGAATCTCCTGGTTGGCACTAGCTGAGTGATTATTACCAGCTTCAGCGATAACTGACTCATTCACTTCAGGCAATTTAGGTATGATGATACTGCTTTATTTACAGATTGTTTCAGCAGGTAACCAGTTTAAACCACCCTTGTAGGCTTTATTTAAATCCAAAGAACTTCATGATCTGGGTGTGAAGGAAGATCATAAACAGTCTTAGGCGCTGAATCAGGCTTAGCATAAATCACAACACCTCCACCTCTTCTGGAATTTTGAGATTTTGCGAATGTTATGTACCGATTCACTGCTTATTCACGCTCTGATTAGTCAGTTCTAAACCTTGTTTCAGTAATAACACTGTCAGGTTTATTGGCAACGAGGGCAGACTTGTCATGCTTTTTGTTGCACATGTATATTACTGGCAATGACACATTGTACTGTTGAGTCCTTACAATTTTAATTCTAATGGGTCATAAATATGTATGGTTTTGTCGTTCCTTTACTCCTCCCTTCAACAGCAGAGCTTGATCTCCTTTTATTCTCCTGATCTGGCTCGGAATCTGTCTTTTATAGATCAGGGAGCTTCCAATTTGTACTATTATGTGACTGTAAGTGAAATAAGAAAAGTGCTCAAAAATTAGTGTGTACCTGTGCATTGACTGTAGAGGTAATTCACTTCTTCAGGTCATTTACCTGATGTGCAACCCTATGTCTTAAATAAGTGGGAAAAGTTGATCTTGATAGGTTTTATTTGAGTGGCACCAGGCAAAAATTCAGTATCATGTACTGTCATCAGTCACAGCATTGTTTCCTGAGTCAGTACACAATTAGATTTCTTTAATAATGATTTTTGGCAATATCTGATTTTATTTGCTATGAATTAAAAAAGCAATAAATATTCTATTGTTATAATGGGATCAATTTATATGTCAGAAATTATTCATATCCTTCACACATTTAATTTTACACCGTATCATACATTAGATCCACGTTATCATAATAATTTAATGCAGCAGCATTATTTTATACTAGGAGTGGGGAACCATTTCATAATCACCTTTTTCTAAAATCTAACTGAAATCTGGATTCAATATTCTTTCTATATATTCACACCACTGTCTGGGTCATATGATCTCACCATCATATGATCCTCTACCAGAGCACAGGAGGAGGAGAGCATGGTGTGGATGCATGAAATAAAGCATCCAGTACATGAACATGGTGTAAAAAACTCAATATTTTAAGATACTGTAAATATATAATCAAATATCAATTACATCTCAAAGCCGTTCATCTTTCACACAGTTGTTACACTTGATTAGACAATGTTATCAAGTGTTATCGATTAGACTTATTGATATAAATGTATAAATACTGCTGTGAGCCCCACGCATGATGTTGCACCATGGCACTTTGGAGCACTTGCCCCCTCCTCCAGTTGCTGTGCTCTGGCGATTGGAGGACCATCTTCTCTTTACATCCACCTTTTAATAATTGAGCCTCTTTTTCACACATTTAATACACATGACATCATCCAAGCAAATCATCCTTTAACATTCAAGCAACAAATCACAAACATGTGGGTAAAGGAGTAGAAAGATGGAGTGGAGCTTTAGATCAGAACTCTTTTTAAGTTTTGCCCCCATGTGCTCTGTGGCGCTGATCCCGTTGACAGCGGCAGAAAAGTGTCTTTCGCTCTGTTACCTTTTATTAGTGATCCCACTACTGTGGACTCCAGATAGCATGTGGGTTTATTTATTTATTTATTTTTTTCCCACCTTCCCTATAAGCGTTTCTATCTCTGTCCTCATGTTTCACCCCCCCATTCTTTTCTAGCCTGTAGTCATGATTAACAACAAAACAATAGCACGCCAGGCTCATCTATATGCAGACCACATTCACCAATTTATGGTTGAAAAAAGGTGTGTGCAAAGCAGGATATGAAGCAGATTCAGGTGTACACACTTGTAGACACTGATTTATAAAGGGAACTGTGCTGTGTACACAGGGTTTTATAAATGTGAATATTTTTTGGCACACACAAATTTTGGGTTTTGGGCACAAGTACACATTTGGTAAGGATCCTATGCAAAGATTAAAGACACCAGAACTTTTGCTATGATATAGATTTAGGCACTGTATTTTTTTTCTTCTTTTTTTTCCTTTTATGTATTTAATTATTTATTATATTTTATTTTGCTATACTGTATTACTCCCACAAGGTGAGCTGCACCTTTCCTTCCTCCGCCTTCATGGCTGAAGTGCCCTTGAGCAAGGCCTCTGACCTCCAACTGCCACACACACTGGTGGTGACAGGAGAGCAGTTGGGGGTCAGAGGCCTTGCTTAAGGGCACTTCAGCCATGAAGGTGGAGGAAGGGAAGGTGCAGCTCACCCCCCCACTGCCACACCTTTTTTCTGCTGGCTCAGGAATCGAACCAGCAACCTTTCGTCCTTCCGTCCCAAAGCCGCTTTTCGACCTTCCGTCCCAAAACCACTTCTCTAACCATTAGGCTACGGCTGCTCCCTATTAAGGTGGCAATCATGATATTTCTGTTGATTGGTGTGTGAAACTTGTGTTCTATGAGTAGCGTGGCTCCTTTAATAGCTGAATCAACTTCAGCCCTGGTGGAAATCAGTCAGTCTTCACTGTGTTTCTTGACTACGATGTGGAGTGAAAGTAGGAAAGGTTAACACTGAGTTTTCTTTTTACCACCTTTCACTTGTTTCTGCCTTCATTTGTATCACCCATTTGTTAATTTAATTATCCGTGTAACAAGTTCATGTTCTGTGCAACATTAAAGTTTGTTTTGCTCACTGAAAGTTTTCCCGCCTTCCTGGGTTAGATCGTGTGATTTTTATTTTGTGTAAGTCTGAGCGGTGGTATATGGGCCTCTATTTTTGGAGGGTTTCATTTTTGTGATAAACTCTTTTCTAACTCTAAAGGATTGTTTTTTTATTTGAACTGTGACAGTAGGTCACATTAAAGGTGAAATATGTTTAAAATTATTTACCTTGGTCTCACTTTTTTAAATTACAAAAACGTGCCATATTAACAGGGGTGTGTAGACTTTCCATATCCACTGTGTTTAAAATTGTTTTCTCATGGGTGAAAACAACTGACAGCTACCCAAGGACATGGCTTGGCCCAACCCAAAATAGAAATATCGTCTCACGTATATCCAGGTCTCCTGAGCTATGTTTTTTGTGCATTTGAAATTACATTTTAATATACTCCTCCTAACCGGTTCATTTCATTCATGTCATATGTGATCACACATGATGTAAAAGTGTACCTGGTGTGACATCACCACACGTTTTCGTGTAAGACATTAATATCCATATCCATATTCATCCACTATTCATCGTGGCATAATCCCACCATCTGCCAGCCATGTGTTTGTTTGTTTTTTTCACCCATATCAGCCATATTGCTTTTAATCTGCACTGGTTATGAGGGGCATGATGTTATCCACATATCCAGAGTTGATATATTGCTATAGTATCTTCATTTGGCAACAATGTCTTTCACTCACTGTGGAGATAATACTACTGGACAGTTTACTAGAATCGTGTCAGATTTTCATCAGTTATTATTTATGATGGTAATGATAACATGCCCAGAAGGTTTGTCAACTGGTAACAAAAGAGTGGCTTATTCACTTATCTCACCCTAATACAAAATGATTATATTGTTTGTGTTTGTGGGAATCTGCTGAGAGCACCAGATATGTGAGGATCCCTCATTTCTTCTTGCAGCTAAATTTATTATGTTCTTGTAGTTATTATTCAAATTTACTTTTTACTTGTTAGTCGATTTAATCGAATTCCTATTAACAGCTCAGCAGCGAATAATGTCGACATTATGGAAATTGTCATCTTTGTGAAATAATATCAGCTCTGTAGAAATTCAGAAATAAAAGTCTGTAATAATGGAGGCACGGTGTTGTAGTGGTTAGCACGTCCACCTCAACAAGAAGGCCTGGGTTTAATTCTCTTTTGTGTTTAAATGTTCTCCCAATGCTTGCGTGGGTTTCCTCCGGGTACATCAGTTTCCTCCCACATTCCAAAAACATGCACAGTAGGCTAATTGGCAGTTCCAAATCACCTCTAGGTGTGTGCGTGTGTGTGTGTGTGTGTGTGTGTGTGTGTGTGTGTGTGTGTGTGTTGGCCTGGCGAGCTATCCAGGGTGTACCCCGCCCTCGCCCAGAGTCAACTGAGATGGGCATCAGCCTCCCCGTGACCCTAATTAGGATGAAGTGGCTTAGAAAATGAATTGGTGAATGAAGTCTGTAATGTTGAGTAGCCCACATATAATTATAAAGATTTTAAGATACACTGACAGTTGGATTGTTTTCATAAAAATTGAGTGGATTGGTGCAAATTAATTTACAGTTGAGGGTCTCTACAAAACATTCTATAAACTTGGTTTATAGGGCACTATACATTAATGTATATATTTTTTTCTGCCACAGGTCACAGTATTATTGCCAGGGGGCCAGAACATGAATGCTGCAAATCTACAGGTGCTCAGTAATGTTGCAGATGCGCCACAGTCTATACTAGAGCCTGTGTCACAGGTAAGAGAACGGGTGTAATTGCAAGACCTAATCTTAATAGACTACACAGTTTTTTTCATACCAGAGATAACTGGATGGTGCAGACTGTATTTAAAAACTGTATTTATTAGATGTTGCTGTTGAACAATCCAAATTCCAAAAAGCTGTTTTTTGCAGGTAATTGTTAGTTATTATTTTTAGCTCCCACTGTCACTGAAAGTGAGCAGAATGTGAGTTACAGAAACGACCCCTGTGGTTTTTTGTTTTCAAAGTGTGCACGATACAAATTTTCTTTATTAATTTCGGTAGTGGATTCCACGGCTAAAATTCATTAAATTAAACACACACTTCCTTTTCACCACTACTCGGGGACTGAGACTTTGTGAGTCTATAGCACTATATCGTGTCACTCAGGATTTTGCCCATTGTGTAGTTTCACCCATTTCGGTAGGCATGTGGGGGTCCTCAAGACAAACAAGTTTGTAATGTACATTACATTAGCCACGCCCAACAGGAAGTGAAGTATTTTTTATTTTGTATGTTTAGACATATGTGATATTTAAATGTACTCCTCTTCGACAGTTCATTGGATTCATGTCATGATGTCAAGATGTTACATAGATAGAGAAAAGAGTCCGCTTCTGTGAAGAGCCCAGGAGCCAATGAATAATTAAAACATCAAATAATCTGTCCAAAGTAATTGCTAACATTTTTAATCAAATAACACTATTATTCTACTTTAACAATATTTTGACTTCATGGACTTTTCAATGGCTGATCTATCTTTTTCAGACCAATCCTTACCCTTGAAAATAATCAGTGATACATTTGTGATCTCTCTTTACTTTATCCTCATTCATCTTTAACAATGAAATTATCATATATTAACATTTACAATACGTTTTCCAATGGCTAAATAAATATTTATGAACATAACAATCTTGCCAGTAACACCCATAGGTAGCCTACGTCGACAGCTTCTACCTTTAAGTTTGGTTAACCATTAACGTTTTGCCCTTGGCACATAATCTAAAGCAGCTAGCCATTTTTTTATTTAAGTTTTTTTTATTTAAGTTTATTTAAGTTTTATTTTTTTATTGGCCTGTTTGAATTGTTGAATATTATAAACCTCACCATTGATGTCAACTTAACATAATCCACTTACTTTTGGTTTTTGCTTAAAAGCCATTTTAAACTCTTTCTGATTAATCAGTGAATCGATGCACTCACTCAAATGAAATACGGGTCCGGTGCGATTTGTACTGAGAGTGAAGAGGCATTTGGAGGCGGCATGGACGAATGGGAGAAGGCAGAAGCGGTCAAATCGAATGGTCCTAAGAATGCACTTCCTATTCTGGAATTGACTGGCAGTTCCAGAAGAGGAAGCGCATTTTTCCAAGCATTCCATTACACCAATTTTCCTCCTGGAAGCACTTCTGCCTCCTCCCATTGGTCCATGCCTCTTCCAGAAGAGACTTCTGTCACACATTGCAAATCACACCGGGCCAAGGATAACACTGATAGTAACGGTGATGATGAATTGTTTTTCTTTTTAAATTCACACTTAGAACCAGCTGCCCAGCAGTACTCTCACTACCATCCCAGAGCCTTCAGTCAGTCCCCTGGCAGCTACAGACTCTACTGTGGACTCTGAGGATGAAGATGATGATGATCATAATAGAGATGATTCAGAACTGGATGATTGGGAACCCAGGCCATCTCAACCCTTCACCCCTCAGCATCTCTGTGAGTTTAATGTAGAGTGACCTGAAATTTGAATACGCAACTCTTAAAATGAAGTCCTAAATAAAGATAAAGAATAAATGGAACCCAAAAAAAAAATCATGAGAAACATTATTTATGTTTATTTACCGAGCAAAAATTAGACAATAAACTATAAATTAAAAAAGTATGTGTAACTGGTGCTCAGTCCTGTACAACAGTTAGAAGGAATTTTGGCGCATTCTTCATTACAGAAACTGTTTCAGCTCTGTGATGTTGATGAGCTTCTTTGCCTGTCATGCTCTTTGGTGTTTAGGGCAGCGATGAAGTTGCTTCTTTGAATGAATCTGCTCCTTTTAGGTCCTTCCACAACATATGTATTGGGCTACGATCTGAACTTAACCATACCAAAATGTGAAATTTCTCCTTTAACCATTTCTTATGGACTAACCTGTGTGCTTATGGTTGCTGTTTTGTTGTAGGACCCTCTCTTTGTGACTTCCCATAATATTCCCCACACCACTGGAACGGTTTGTTTGCTGATCACTTTTTGGGAGAGTAGTGCTGAATCCCTTACGTTTATATATATCAATATTGTATTCATGGTCAAAGTCAATGTCCAGTTTATCAAACCAAAAAAAAAAAAACCACAGACATTCATTCATTCATTCATCTTCTGAACCGCTTATTCCTACTTAGGGTCGCGGGGAGGCTGGCGCCCATCTCAGCC
>JAOUQZ010000031.1:9137567-9148957 GCA_028564935.1 Neosilurus hyrtlii
CGCCCGAGCTGGGAATCGAACCCAGGACCTTCTTGCTGTGAGGCGGACGTGCTAACCACTGCGCCACCATGCCGCCCTAACCACAGACATTTCTTTCATGAAATCTTCTGGGGAGATTTGTTTTGAAAAGAGTTTAAATGAAGGGAGGAAGCTCGAGTTAATTGTTGATCTCAGAGAGTACACATGATTATGAGAAACATCAAGTGTCACAAAGATCACTAGGCAAGAAAAAAGCCGGGCAAGAACTACAGTGGAAAGCTTTTGATGGAGAGTTTGACATTCCATGAGGTTTTGTATGGACCCATGACAGAAAAGAGAGCGAAAAAAGAGAGATGAAGGCCTTCTTGGAGATAATTCAGGTCAATCTTAAAATGTTTTACTCACGCATAGTTCTTGCACTGCTTTTACTCCTGCTACTCCTGGCAACAATGTCTATCCCCTAAAGCCCCAGTTTCTGGAGATATCACAGAGAAAATGTCCTTCATTTTGTTTTAATTAAGTAGCCAGTTATGCCTGATGGACTTTGACCCTGAATACATCGTTCTCATCCACCAATCAGATCTAGGGTTAAATTGGGTGTGCGATGAAAAACAAAAAAACAAATGCAGAGATATGCTGGAAACGTAGACCTTGGCTTAACTTTTTTTCACTAACTTTATCCAACTTCCAACATTGTGTTTTTGTTGCATGAGAAATCTGGCAGCAGGCTAGTAAAGTAACCAACATGTGCAACCTGTCAGATGAATGATGCCTTTATACAAAAACCTCCCTAATTTTTCATTTACCTTTTGAAATGTGGGATGATTTATTGGGTCACCCTGTACATACATGCAGGTATTCTACAGGGTTCACTTTTTTTTTTTTTGCCACAGTAAATTTAGGTTTGTGTTTTGTTCTAGCACCTTCTTTATTGTTTGTAACTTTTAATTTCAGGGTGTGAGGAATGTAATAATGCCAACCCAGGCGTGTGCTTGAAGCATGGTCCTCTCTACCCAATTGTTAACAGACCTGTGATGTCCAAAGCTCGTGCTAGCCTTCCTCTTATCCTCCACATTGACCACTTCCAGGGAGGCGTCTACTCCAAAAGGCACATTCCCAAACGTACTCAGTTTGGACCCGTGGAGGGGCCATTAGTGCCACAGAGCCAACTGCAGGACACCCAATTTCAACTTAAAGTGAGATGTTCTCTTTAAATATCACTACTGTATTACAATGGCAATGAACTTCAGCTAGTAAACTTAATTGCCTTGCTGGTGATACGTAATGAGTAAACAGTGTTTTTTATGTTCTCAAACAAATCTGTTGGTGTTTTTACTCTACAGTTATGCACTGTGGATCCTCAGAAAGACGGGGAGAGATCGGAGGACTTGTGGTTAAACTTATCTGATGAAGATCACTGTAACTGGATGATGTTTGTCCGTCCAGCTGAAAACCACCTGGAGCAGAACCTGGTGGCCTATCAGTACGGCTCAGATATCTTCTACACCACCATCAGAAACATTCCACCAAAACAAGAACTTAAAGTGCGTAACAGAAGTACAGTGGATCTAAAAAAGTCTACACACCCTGATAGAATGGCAGGTTTTTGTATGGTGGCCGGGAAATGCAAAACAAAAATACATTTTAAGAAAACAAATATACATTTTCAGAAAACAAAAATACACTAACACAGTTTAATAACTACATTTGTAAACTTCCGGCCAGAACAGACTGAGTGACTCATGTCATCACTTCCGGCATTTGGTACATTCCCTTTCCGAAAGAAGGCAGTCGTTTGTATTTTTTTTTTGTTTTCTGAAAATGTATTTTTGTTTTGCACTTCCCAGCCACCGTATGTTTGTTTTAAATAAAACTGAAAAACAAACTCAAATCTTTTATAAAACTACAGTAATGTCATTTCAAAATTGTGTACAACCCCCTTCCCCCATTAAGTAGGGTTTTGGCTTTGTTCAGAATTACCCACTAACATTCACACGCATGTTAAATAGTAGTCAGTTTACACCTGTCATTAATTACTGAATCTGATTAAACCGAAATAAAGTTCAGTTGTTTTATTGGGATTGTTCTAAAATTATATTGCATCATTTGTTTGTTTTTCTGTTGAATTGTCCAGGTCATAGGTCATATTAAGGGTGACAGTTGTCTGAAATTATTTATCTTGGCCTCTTCTTTACATCAAAACACCATTTTAATAGGGGTGTTTAGATGCTGAGCATATGTATGTCGTATAAGTACTAAAATAAGTTTTTATATTTATTTTTAAACTAATTTTATCTTTCTCTGAATTGAATATCTATGTCTTTCCTTTCAGGTCTGGTATAGTGCATCGTATGCAGAGTTTGTGAATAAGAAGGTTCATGAAATTACAGAAGAAGAGAAAATGGGTAAATTATTATTATTATTAATGTTATTTCTATTATTATTATTGTTATTGTTGTTGTTGTTGATGGTTGTTTCGCATTATATAAAAAAACTGTGTTACCCTGTTGGGAAGTCACAATTGTTGTTATCATTAATTCGAAATATCTTGTTTCTGATTGGTAAAATTATTCTTGGTATTCTTCTGTGGACTTTGGATAAGTTAAATAATTTGAAAGTATTTTAAATAATAAATCAGTGGTTGAGTTTTGTATAGTAAGGAGAATTATTCGGATGCTAGAGAGTGATATCAACCTTCAGCCTCAGCAGATAAAACCTCGATCTGAATAATTCTCATCATCATACTTCACCTTCGTGCATATAGCAGTTATATTTTTATAAAACTTTTTGAGCTTTTTAGCATACATTTTTTAGACCAAAAATATTAAAAACTGACAGAACTGCTGTGTCACTGTTACTACATAAAGTAAAGCATGTTAAATGTGAATCATGATTATATTGATATCTTTGTGATGTGTTTGGGGATTTTGGCACAAAATCATTGTTGCTGTGTTTCCATTACTTCTATTAGAAGTCTCTTACAGTATATTTCTGTTATTGTCATGTGAGTGAGCTATATTGAGCTAGACACGTTCATAGCATTCATCTGTGTAATTAGATCGTTTCATGGACTTTCGCAGCAGGTGGGCAGGTCTTTTTCAGTAGTTTGCTTGCATGTAGACATTTTACACCCGAGCATTATCCCCGGTTTCTGCAGAGTGAAGCGACTAGGAGTTTAACTCCTCCTGGATGGGGCGCCAATCCATCGCAGGTTACCTTCCCAGTATTTTTACTGGTACCCATTTATACTGCTGGGTGGACAGAGGCACACTTGTTAAGACCTTGCCCAGGGGTCTTAGCACAGTGGGGGTCTAACGGGTATTCGAACCCACGACCTCCTAATCATGAGCCCAGCACCCTAACCACTACACCCTAACCACTATGTTTTGCAGAATTCTGCCTCATAATATTTATTTTAATTTCAGCTGTAGTAACTGTGAGCTTGCCAACTGTATGCTCATAAAATTCTTTGTTTTGTTGAAGGTAAGTAAAAAAGAAATTGTAATCGATGTTAAAACTATGTGAGCAGTTTTTCAGTCATTCAGGGTGTAATTCTCTTTTAACTTTTATACATGTTTTAATTGTGTTGACAACATTCCACCCACCCAGTCTTGTTTTTTGTACTTGTTAGTACTACGAGAGCAGGAGAAGAACTGGCCATGTTATGAGTGTAACAGGCGTTTCATAAGCTCAGAGCAGCTCCAACAACACCTTAACTTACATGATGACAACCTGGACCCCATTCAAAGGTTCAAACAAAAAAGTTTTTTTTTTGTTTTTGTTTTTCATTTACCAGTCTAGCTTTAGGATAGTTTTAAAATAATTTTGATTTTGTAGGCCAAAAGCACGTAGGCGAGGGCGGGGCAGGAAGCGGTTCAGTACCGGAAGGCGACCAGGCAGACGACCCAAATTTATCCGTCTGGAAGCTCCAGCAGAGAGTGCAGATAAAAGCCAGGTACAATCTCATAGTCTAAGCACTGTTAAATTTCTTTCCTTTTTTTTTTTAACTGAACCTGTACCTTCTGTGATTATAGGACTTTCTGTCATTTTCAAAGCTCCCATATGAGGAACAGGCAGGAAGGATTTTAAATGGGTTGAAGGTGGATGAGCTGGGAGAAGATCCTGTCGAAGCTGCTTCAGGTGGAAAGTTAGAGACCCGTGCAGGACAGACTGACACTTTAAATGATGTGAATTCTGTGGAATCCCAAATCCCAACTTCTAATGAATCACTGACCGATAAGGAAGAAAATCATGTCTCGGTTACTACCGAGCCCCATCTTGCTCCTCAGGACATGAGGCGCGCTCGGAGAATTCGGGTAAGCTTAAACCCTTTAAGTGACAACACTACCCTAATCTCTAAAATATAATGTTTTTAGAAGAGTGGTGTTGATTGACCTTAGCATGTATGTAAATGTGTCTCTCTTCCACTGTACGCTTCACATTAAGGCGGATATGCAGGTAAGTTTAATGTAAAATGGGACCCAACCATGTAGTGTTATGGTTTTCTTCACATGTTGTACCACTCAGGGTTATTTTTAATGATTTCTCCTTTAGTTCAGTGTTTTTCTATTCCATCTGTTCACAGAATTATAATCATTTACTGTGAGTGGATCATTTACATCCATGTTAGATAGCATAGCTCAACCCATAGTTAAGAACATTTCACTGTGAGTGAGCTATATTGAGCAAGACACGTTCATAGCATTCATCTGTGTAATTAGTTCGTTTCATGGACTTTCGCAGCAGGTGGGCAGGTCTTTTTCAGTAGTTTGCTTGCATGTAGACACTGTTGGGGGCTTTTACACCCGAGCATTATCCCTGGTTTCTGCAGAGTGAAGCGACTAGGATTTTAACTCCTCCTGGATGGGGTGCCAATCCATCGCAGGTTACCTTCCCAAGCACAGAGAACAAGCCTTATAGCCGGAGAGAGCGTTTCAAGTCTGCGACATATGGAATATATGGCTTAGAACTCTTGTCATTATCCTTCTTTTTATTTAAGGGCTATTGTTATATAGATATGTAGCAATTATATGAGAGTCTCTTAGGGTATTTCTCTATGACTCGGCACATTTAGCCGCTAGGATTTTTGACCATTCTTTAAAGCAGAACTGCTCTATTTCATTTCTTCCTCGAGGATTTGCCTGTATTTAGCACCATTTCTCATTCTCAAAATTCTAACCAGTTTCCCAGTCTCTGGCAAGGAAATACTTCCCCACAGCATGATATTTGTTAGGGATAACAGATTTTTACCTTCTTTTAAAGCCGCATTAAATGTCTAAAGAAGGTTTGGTACTGAATTGGACCCAGGGGACTTATATGCCTTTACCCTGGAAATTGCACGGTTCAGCTCTTCCTCTGGTAATTCAGCTATTAAATTTGTACTTTGGTTTTCTGGCAAGGTCAATAAATTAGGGGTTCTAATAATTCTGTGTTGTTCATCTTCCATGGGTTGCTGACTGACATTGATAGCAATGTTAAAAAGCTATTTGTATTTCATTTTGCTTACAAGGTTGTTTTATAGTCTGGTCCCTAATTGGGTACATTGGGGATGCTAATCAGGTAAGAAGCTGAATGTTGTGTGTTAAAGAATACTACTGATTGCGTTTTTAAATGACCCAAGAGACACTGCCTGTATTACACCACAAGTGAGGTTGTTCCTCAATGGGGCGCCACTATATCCAAAGCTGTTAATGTAATGGTTTGTGCGTGGCGGTGCAACATTGTGTTTGTTCTCCGAGTATATATTTAAAAGCGGGCAAAATTATTCCACCCTAAAATCCTAAACAAGTGGTCAGCATCATAACTTGAAAAGTTTCTTGTGCAAGAGGGTTTGAGTAGAGTCTAGCCTAGGATTAAACCATTCCAATCTGTCCCCACAAATAAGAACCTGTCATTCCTGCGATCAGATCCAATTTTTTTCTATAGGAAGAACATCACTACCTCAGGGGCAGATACATTCCGTAGTGCTCTGTGGTTATCTTCCTGAATACAAAAACAATATTCCTTCCTTAACTCAAAAATTAGTTAATAGGATATTTACCCCTTTCCAGTGGCCCTGATTTGTAGGATTCTTTTCATGTTCAGCATTGTTACGCTGCGTTTCCTGTGATAACACTATATTTGCATTCTCCCGTTTTATTTTACTCAATATCTTTCTTCAGTTTGTCTGATTTAGCAGGCTGTTAATATAAATTAAAAATGTAAGATTATGGTTATAATCCATGGTATCAGGTGTTGCCATCCTGGAATTTTCCATACACAGTTACCAGCTCAAAAAAAAATTATTTATCCCTGTAATGCTCGTGAACATCGAGAGATGAGCATAACAAAATGATTTGTATGAAAATGATGAGGCTTTGAGGGGGTAAAATGAGAGGGAAGTGCAAAGAGTTGAGGTCTTTAGGATGGCTTCATAACATCTCAATTCAATTCAGTATATTTCAAGTTATTTGTATATCGCTTTTTATAATTAACATTGTCGCAATGCAGCATTAGACAGTAAAAACAAATTTCATAAAGAATTTAAACTTGTGATTGTAAATAATTATCTATAAACCCTTTTCATCCCTAATGAACAAGCCTGTAGTAAAAAACAAAACTCCCTGAGACGAGGAAGAGACCTTGAGAGGAACCAGAATCAATGGGGAAACCCATCCTCATTTGGGTGATTGTAGTCCTAAATTATTTCAGTAAAAGAGTTTATACACCAGCAGAGAAAAGTCATCTTCACAGTCTCTGAGTGTACATGTGGATCATTATCAGGAGGAGTGAGGAGCTACTAAGATGTGAAGTCCAACTAATAGTAGCAGATCAGTACGGATCACCTGATTCAGAAAGTGAATCAGGGTCACCGGCATCTCATTAGTAGAATGTGTACCTCAACAAAAACACAAGAGAGCAAGAAAGTGAGAGAGACAGACAGAGAGAGACAGAGAGGTTGTTAGGTATTCTCATAACAGTGTAATGGTTAAAGAAGAGTGTTTATTAGTGCTGAGTGCAAGCAGGGAGTCCGGCATGACTAACTAGACAGATATGATGTCACCCTGTAACATGAGGCAATGATCATTTTTCTGTCCTGACAATTTCTAGTTTAGAAATAGTCTTGGAACTTCAAATTAAATCAAACTGGCTTGTAGGACTCTTCAGACTTCTGTGTAGGAGCATAAAATCCAAATTAAATGAAGCTGACCGTTCATAGACAATTAGTGAAAAATAGACTAAAATTAACCTTCCTGGGTCACTATCTCAATAGGATCTCCATCAGTTCGCTAACTTGGCTGATTGACTGGGGCTTTGCCTGTGGTTCAGTGGGTTTGCGGGTCGGTGGGGTCGTGGTTCAGTGGGTTTTCATGATTTGAGCTCCATATCCTGTAAACTCGAGCGAGTCTCTCAACAAATTTTAAAGGAAACTGGAGACATTGTTACCCTCTGCCAATTTTGCGTATGTCATATAGCCAAATATTATCTGCATCAATTTCATCAATTTGGCCCAATTTGGCCCAGTCTGTTGCTTGTTCTTCACAGTCTACTACATCGTTTAGTGCATTCATTTACATTTTCTGTTGTCATAGTTTTTCTACTTCTCCTAGTAATCCTGTTTTCCAAAAATATAGAAATCTTAAATATTGGCAGGGTGATTTTGCTTAATTGTCGCATAGCACAGAAATCAAGCCTCCATTGTGATCCGCAATTTCTAGGACACCGATGTTCTGAATTCATTATAACAAAACTGTCATCTGTTAAGATTTTGTAGCATTGAATTGTTGTCTCATTTTGCTCTTATATTTCTCTTTCCAAGAATGCTGCCCTTCAGCACCTTTTCATTAGGAAGTCCTTCCGCCCGTTTAAATGCGCACTTTGTGGAAAAGCCTTTCGGGAAAAGGATAAACTAGAACAACACATGCGCTTCCACAGCCGGGAAGGATGCCGATACACCTGTCACCAATGCAGCAAAGGCTTTTTGTCCAGTACAGTACTGGAGGAACATCTTCAAATGCACTTGGAGCAGCGCAGCTATTCCTGCCTGTATTGTGCCGAATCCTACGACAGACTGGAGCTGCTGAAAGAACATGTTAGTGTTCATTTGGTCAACGACTGCTTCACTTGTCCTTCCTGCAAAAAGACGTTCACGGATTTCCTACAGGTTTCACACACAACATTCACACTTGATTTTCTACTCTCCAATAACTTGATATTCTTGAAGTGTCCTCATTATTGTTGATATGAGCAGGTGAAGAAACATGTCCGGAGCTTCCACTCAGAAAAGATATTCCAGTGTCTGGAATGTGAGAAAGCCTTCTGCCGTCCAGACAAGCTCAGGCTGCACATGCTGCGCCACTCTGATCGCAAAGACTTCCTGTGTTCAACTTGTGGCAAGCAGTTCAAAGTAAGATACTTTAAACATCTATTTATTGTTATTTAGCTGCTTTTTAAAGTGGGATTTGCACTAATCTGTTGGGGTTTACCATGAAGTTGGAAAGAGGACTTGTTGCTGTTGAGGTACACTGATCTCTGTGGATATTTGTAGTACTGATTTTTTTATTTCAATTTATGAATGTAATTTAGCACCAGACACCGTGCATAAAGGCCATTAGTGTGTTGATTTGGGGGTAATCCTAATATTTCTGGGTCATATATATTTGTAGCCTTAATAAAATTAATGGTGTTAGCAGATAGTACATTTCCATTTATATAAGTTTGGTTTATTAAGGTTAACAAAAATTAATTTGGTTCAACCAGTTTACCAGAAATTTACAGTGATATTCTGTATATCTTTAAAAACTGTTCAGTCCAAAAATGTTCATGTTGCAATTCGTTCACATCCACTCCATGTGAGGAACAAAACCTTTATATTAACAGATATAAACTAGTATTGACTGCCAATATATACGACTCTTTGGGAATCATTTGGGTAAAAATCATGAAACAGCTCCTTGAAGCCCAGTCATATAGTGGGCTTGATTAGAAGTGATGATCAGATTATAAAGTGTTTACTGTTGAATATCCAGAGGAAGGATAAATTGCGGGAGCACATGCAGCGCATGCATAACCCAGAGCGTGAGGCCAAGAAAGCTGATCGTATTCACCGCACCAAGTCTTTGAAGCAAAAGGAGCCCACCACTGACTTCGAGAGCTTTATGTTTAAGTGCCGACTCTGCATGATGGGTTTCAGACGGAGAGGGATGCTGGTAATTAACCTTCTCTCACTTAACCAAATATTAAATAACATAAGCCTAATGCTTTTTCTTACAATCAGTGTTTTAAATTGATAAATGTATTGTAGGTGAATCACCTGTCAAAGCGCCACCCTGAAATGCGAATAGATGAGGTCCCTGAGCTGACACTCCCCATCATTAAACCCAACAGAGATTACTTTTGTCAGTATTGTGATAAGGTATGAATCAAGGAGAATGTTCATATTTTTAAAATATAGCATAGTCTGATGTATCCATCTCCAGCTACATGGAATACAATGAATTATACACAAAGTAACAAAATGTATGTATTTCAAAAAATCACCAATAAATAGGCTATATTATTTAGAATATAGAAGAGTACAGGCTTAGTTCCTCCATAAGACTGTAAAAGCTTTTTTTTTGTATGTGATTTTGCAGGTTTATAAGAGTGCAAGTAAGCGCAAAGCTCACATACTGAAAAATCACCCTGGTGCAGAATTACCACCCAGCATCCGCAAGCTGCGCCCAGCCCGGCCGGGTGAACCAGACCCTATGCTGAGCACCCACACTCAGCTAACTGGCACCATTGCCACAGCCCCTGTCTGTTGCCCACACTGTGCAAAACAATACAGCAGTAAGGTGTGTGTGTGTGTTTAGTGGATCTTACCTGGTATTGCTTTCTCTCAGTTCTAGAGATCCTGTTGACCGTTCAGTTAAGCTTTTCTCCATAAAATTTTATTACATGTTTTGCTGATCATCAAGTTTGAAGGGAAGTTCTAGTAAAAGCACTCAAAATGAGAAATGCTAGCTGAAAATAAAATGGGTTTTTGGTACACATTACTACAGTACTGTGGTGTCCGGTAGATTGTGTTTTTTTGTGTGTTGTGTGCAGACGAAGATGGTGCAGCACATTCGTAAAAAGCATCCAGAATTTGCACAGCTAGCCAATAGCATCCAGGCTCCTCTAGCTACAACCGTCATCAACAGCACTCCGGCCGTCATTGCAACTGATAGTACTACGACTGAGGCTGTTGTGGTAAGATCCTCCCGAATAAATACATATATTAACAACGAACTGCTCCTATGTGTCAGTTTTACAAAGATGACATTTTCAACGTTTGCTGATGTTATCTAAAAGAGCATATAATAAGTTTCCAATGATGCATGCTTTTTTAATATCCCCAATATCTCAGGGAAAGCATTTGGAAAAGTATTTCAGGGAAATTATGCGTTTAAAGTTTCCAAGATATAAAATCCTTATTATTGTTTAGATCTGTAAAACAGTTTTAAATACAAACAATTATTTAAGCCTTTGAAATCTTTACTAAGAGATGATAAATTTCTTATTTCTCGCAATGTGCCTACATGTAAAACGGAAATACTTCTGTGAGCCCATTTATATTTATGGAATTTGGCAGACGCCCTTTTCCAGAGTAACTTACAGAACTTAGTGGGTAGGGTCTTATTTACCCATTTATTTATTTATTTATTTTAAATAATATATTTAAAAACTTTCATCATTTGAAAACACCCAGTGACTGAGCCATTTGGACATCTTGGAGAAGGTGATTCCACCACCCTGGTGCTAGAACAGAAAAGAGTTTCAGTGCATTTTTCCTTATATCTTGATAGTAGGAAGGACCAAGGGATCAGTCAGAATGTGGTATAGTGCAGGGTAGCCAGTGTATAAAACCTATCAGTTGTGTGGGAGAATACTGTGCAGCTGCGTTCTAGATCGGTTGCAGAGGCTGAATGGTGCTTAGAGGCAGACCTGCCAGGAGTGAGTTGCAGTAGACTCGCCTTGAGATAACGATGGACTGAAAAGTTATATGAGTAACCTTAGTAGGAAGAAATGTATGAATCCTTCAGATGATGAAGAGAAGAAATCTATATAATAAAAATAAGATTAGCAGTATGCGAGGCGGAGGACAGGTGATTGTCCATGAATACAAGGTTCCGTGCAGTGACCAAAGGAGATTTTAAAGAGTTGTCCATGGAGATTAGAATGCGCATGCCATGTAGGACAGAGAAAAAAGGTGTTTACACTGGAGCAGCTTGAAAGAGGACATATATATAGTATGTGGGGGAAAAAATAACAGTACTACAATTTCATCCCAACAAGCCTGTTTCGTGGTTGCCCACTCATCAGGGGATTTATTGAGTGGGCAACCACGAAACAGGCTTGTCAGGATGAAATTGTAGTACTGTTATTTTTTCCCACATACAATATATTTA
>JAOUQZ010000031.1:9164647-9188592 GCA_028564935.1 Neosilurus hyrtlii
AATGTATATATTTTGATCAATCAAAATGGTACTATTTTGGCAACAGGATAGGCATTTGGCCAGATTACTTTATATTTTTACACTTTCTTATCTTATTGAATTACAAAGAACACAATGGAATAATATATTCTGTGTGGTCAATTTGGACACGTCTGCTAGACAGGAATCGTTCCTTTTTTTATATTAATTACTTTCTTTTATCAATTACTGGGGTCTTCATGGTGTTACTTGCCTCTCTTATTAATCATGTTTAGTTGTGTATTAGATTAGTAATAATTACGGTTTTAATTAAAAATGTTTAAATTTAAATGTACTCATTAAAATGTTTTAAATTTTATTATAAATATTACCCTACCCTCTTACCAGGGTACCCCTGGTTCCGGTGTAATATCAACTTATAGTTTGCATTTTTTAAAAAGCGTTTAATTCTGCTAGGGTCATAAGGAGGATGGAGCCTATCTCAGCCAACTCTGGGCAATGGCTGGGTACACCCTGAACAAAAGCCAGCGCATCGCAGGGCCAACACACTCACACACCAAAAGACAATTTGAAACAGCCAGTTATGCTAATGTGTGTGGGAGGAAACTGGAGTACCTGGAGGAAACCCATGCAAGCATGGGGAGAACATTCAACTGTTCATGTGCTGGCAAAGACTTTATGAAGTGGTTCAGTTTTTCCCTCATCAGTTCAAGATGTCAGTAAAACATGAGCCCACCACTGGATGGAAATATATTTTGTGTTGTTTTATGATGTTGCGAGAGTTTGTTGAAATAATGCCATGGCAGTTACATAATCAAGTCTAAGGGCAGAACATCAATATATTAGACAGTGTATTTATATGTTTTTCTTTGTCTGCAGTCTCATCAATCAACAAGATGCAGTTCATCTGCTGTCTCTGCTGAGGGCTCTACTGGAGTGCTTGGTATTCTGTCTTCTCCAGGAATCAGTGTCAGATCCAAGCGTTTCCCAGTTACAAGGCCTTCTCACCAAGTTGGAGGTTAGTGGGATACCTGAGTGCTACATTTACTGGGTGTATCTAAAAATTAAACAATTTTATAATTTCCACATTCATTGTGCTTATGAAATAAATCGTATTACTGTTATAACATCTTGTATATCCAGCAGGGGCTTATGGATATAGATTGTAACCTTAAACAAATTTGGGTGAAGAAGCTAACACACTTTTAATTTTTTTTAACAAAACTTTTTATTTTAACTCATTTGAACAAGCAATCACTGTTCACCCTCTCAGCCTACATATGCTATGCTGTTACAAATCAGACATAAATATTTAGAGTAGCCAGCTGACTTTTGGAGAAACCCGGAGGAATCCCTTGACGAAGCCTTTAAAGAATATAGAATATAGGTCTTTATTCTATAAAAAAATTATTTTATGATGATATTGGTAGCAAGGTGGATTAACAGTTTTACACTTGTTTATTTAAGGGATAAATGACAAGTTTTTTGAGGTGGGTGCTCTAATGAAAATTTGTGCATCTTTTTATCCAGGCTGCATCTCAATTAATAAAAGTGGAGGTAAACAATTGTTTTCCTATTGAAGATCAGCTGCTTCAGGAGGAATGTAAGGACGACAAAGTGATCAAGACTAGAATAGAAGACAGAGTGAAGCATGTTTTCACTTACCTGCAAGAGAGGTGAAGCTTATGTCACCAAAATTCTTTTGCGGTCTTTTTTTCTGCTTAGCTTGTACATAGAAGATTAGTACAGGCTTAGGATAACAAATCATATTGTATAGCTTCCTTTAATTATTCTCCTAGCTGGCAAATTTCAAAGTACCTTTCATCCTCTCTGGCTTTATTATGCCTTATTTTTTTTCCCTTTGTTTAGGGTGAATGCATTGCGTCTTCTCCTTCAGACCCAGGGTCAGTATGGGTTATGCATAGCTGATGTTCAGCAGGAGTTGCAGGAGTACTGGGAGCTGCTGAAGGATCTGCACAGCAAAGTGACCCTGCAGCCAGATAAATTCCAGTGTGCTGAGGATCTTCATGGTGCTCTCACTGACACTGAGGTTGGTTCATAAATAAATATATTCAATGAGCAGCTCAATAATGAATCAACAGCTGATAAGGGGTTTGTTGAATTTATCTATGGTAGTTTATCTGTGTTTCAGGGTTTATACACAAAGCTGGGTGTGTTTCAGAGTACGATTCATGACTGTCAGGAGCACCTGAACAAAACCACCCATCTTCTTGAGGTGAACAATGCATCCATGCCTCAGTATACATTTAATATTTAACTTTTCTACTCTACCTCTCTTTACTGCAATGCCCAGGGCAGGATACACACTAAAAAGATCACCAGACCACCATAGGGCCAACACACACGGACAACCTGGAAAATACTAAAGGGCGTTTGAGAACACCCGGTTAGCCTAATATGTTTTTGGACTGTAGGAGAAAACCAGATTCCCTTGAGGAAACCCATGCAAGCACAGTAAGAACATGCAAACCCTTGAGGGAATCTGGTTTTCTCCCAGCTTGGTGAATCTGGTTTCCTCCCAGCTTGGTGAACCTGAATCATAAACAATATGGACAGTAGAACTCATATCTGTTTTTTAATTGTGAAAGTAAGTGGTGGTTCAGTGGTTACGGTTCTGTGTTACTGATCAGAAGATTGTCAGTTTAAGTCCCAGTACTAACAAGCTGCCACTGATGGGCCCTTGACCAAGGCTCTGAACCCTGAACTACTCAGTTGTATAAATGAGATAAAAATATAAGATGCTCTGGATGAGGGCATCTGCCAAATGCTGTAAAATTAAATTTAGATTATTTCTATACACAGTGCGATGAGGACTCACAGGATTGGGACTAAACAGCTTTGTGGCCATCAGGAAAAACCACTTGTTACTCAGAATAGTTGGAATAAAAGGCTTTAGTCTGTAGGGAGCATGAAGATTGGACTCTTTAACAATAGGCAAAGGTTATGTGATCTGATAAGTCCAGATTTACCCTGTTTCAGAGTAATGGGTGTGTCAGGGTAAAAAGGGAAGCACATGCACCTGCATAGTGAACACTATATGAATGCCCAGGTTACTTCATCAATGGTGTTTTTCTTTCCTGATGCCACAGAAAAATAATTTGGGGCTCAAATAGTGAAAGAGTATTTCAGGGAGCCCAAGGAATCATTTTCACACATGAACTGGCCCCACAGAGTCCCGACCTTAACTGCAGTGAAAGTTTTTGTGCGACAGTCCAACAAAATATTAGAGTGCACATTTTTTCATAATTTTTTGGGCAAGGTCATGCATTATCCATTTCATTCATTCATTCTTTTTCTGAACTGCTTAATCCTAATTAATCTGGGTGAGGGCAGAGTACACCCTGGACAGCTCACCAGGCCATAAACACGCTGACGGCTATGCAGCCTACTCAGCAATGGTTCCTTTACATGCCTCTCACCATAGACAGTGACAGTAGACATGGCCAGCCTTTGATAACCCAGTTAGCTGCACTGGAGGGATAGCAGTGAAATCCCACTTATAGTGGGGCCACTGCGCCTACCATTATCCATCTTTTAATTCCTTAATAGAGTTCATGTTATCGGATACCTCTTCTACAGACACTGGAAAATATACAACAGGCTCTGGCTCAGACCATGGGCCTTGCACTGGAGTTGACTTGGACCAAAGATCTGCTGCAGTGTAACAACTACCAGGTACATGACCACCTACAAAATACCTACATTTATAAAGCTTTGTAGTTTCAGGTATATAACATACTGTTTCAAGTTCATTGTCATATACAGGTAACAATGGAATAGTCGACACTATCGACAATGAAATTCTTGGACTCAGAGCCCCCTCAGTATTGCACATATAAAATAAATATTGAACTTAAAGAAACATTTATATAAAATCTAAAGTGAAAAAAAAAAAAGAAACTATATAGAAAATATATAAATAAAATATACACAAAAAGGAGTATATAATATATAGTGTAATTGTATATAGTGTAGGAGTTCAATATATAGCAGGATAAATACAAAAATACTAAAAGAAATACTGAAGTGGCTGTAGTGCAGAGGTAGAGGTGTGTGCATGTACAGTGTGTACAGTGAGCATGCAAAATATTGTGTGCAATTTGTACATTATATCAGCAGTTCAGTAGCCTGATGGCTTGTGGGTAAAAACTGTCCCTGAATCTGCTGTCCCTGAATATCATTTCCAACCCAATGTTTCCATCAAAACTGGATGGAAAAGCAAAGTAAAAACTAGTATTCAGAAGGGATACCAAGAGGCCTATGGCAACTTTGAGGCAATTGCAGGCACTTTTGACAAACAATGGTCATTGTGTGCTTGTGACAACAATAACACCAATACTCCAGAAACAGCAAAGAAATAAGTCACTTCTAAGGAAATGCCACCTCAGGTCTTCACTAAAGTCTATATAAATAGTATTTACTTATGTTAATCAGTCATCAGCTGGTTGGGTCCATGTGATATCTCTTTCATGGACAGGAAGGTCATATATGGTGTCATAAAGCAACATTACCTTACAGGGCACCTAAAAATGCCTAGCAAGTAGTAAACAATTTTTGCACCCCTGGACAGTAAAACAAAATTCAAATATATTTCACACTCTGTTCATTATCACACTATGTTTTTACTTATTGACAGTTTAAAAAAGTCTTTGAAGATTACACATCCCTGGTGCAACAGACTGAGACCTTTGTAATGCATCTGCAAGACCTAAGTGTGTCACAGGAGAAGGATCACATTAAACCTTCTGATGTGGAAGAGGTTCAGAACCCTTTATCAACTCCCTCATCAGAACACATCCCATTGGACCCTGACCCAACACCATCACACAAATTCTTACTGATAAACCTGCTTTGTGGGGTGAGGCGACAGAGGTAAGCTTAGAATCAATTTGTTGTGGACAAATTCTAAAATCACTCTCAGACACTGCCCATGGAGTGAAAGACTTTAATTACAAAATACAAACCAGGAAACAGGAGAACCCAGAGAAAACCCACACAAGCACAAGGACAGCATGCAAACCCTACACAGAAGCACCCGTACTGAACCCAGGACTCGAAGGCATATGTGCTAACCACTACACTACAGTGCGGCCCCAAATAGAAAAATGCATAAATATATAAAACATCAGATAAAATAAATTGCATGTCAACTTGAGTCTCAGTAAGTATCAGTCAGTCATTTTAAACCTTTGTCTTTCATACCCATGTGTGTTTCTTCTCCAAATATAATGCTTCAAAGTCGGAAGCACGGAATTGTCTAGAATGTCTTTACATTCTGTAGTATTAATAAGGGGTCTAAACTAATTTAAACCCAAACTTATTTAAACATGACAGATCCCCTGTGCACAAAGTAAGGTTCATGGAGGTGATAGATTGTGGATCAATGCCAGCTTTTGAAGAATGGTCCAGAGGCAGATTAAAAGTCTCTTGGAGAGTTAATTAAGTTATTTCTGTGCTTGATGTAGAGTCACGAGCAAAATAATGACTAACAATACATAGGTTCAAGTGTAAATACTTTAAACTTAAAAATAATATTCTCCTCCTGAAATTCTTGACATTTAAAATTGTTCTATTATTTTTTTAGTACTGCCTTTGTGTTTTATTCTTGACTTTTATTATTTATTATTCACTTATTTGTATTCACTTTATTTTTTTATTGTATATTTTGCTGTACAGTGCTTTGTGTTTGTTAGGTTTTTTTTTTTTTTTTGCCTGTGTAAAATAAAGGTTACATCCTTACTAGCCATCAAACTGCTGAAACCCTTAATAGTAGTAATTTTAAGATAAATAATATTAACAATATATATGTACAGTCTTACACCTCTACATGGTAGACAAGACGACGGATACAAGTTGCAAATAATCAGCTCTTTATTCACATGGAAGCACAATCCAGAAACACAGTCCAAACTCAAATTTTAGGCAGGCAGTAGGTAAACGATCAGGCAGATAGGATATCGTAGACAAGGCAGAATCATGCTAAGTTAAGCAGGCAAAGTTAATACACAGAAGGTCAATGTCACCAATGACACAGTCATAAAGGAGAGGCCAAGCAGAGATCACATACTGTACAGTAAATCAGAGTAAATCACTGGCTCAGTATGCACTGGCAAAAACACAGAGGCGACACTTCGCAAAGTGAATGCAAACAGAGAGTTCTTTTAAAGTGTAGCTGTAATCAGGTGTGAATGAGGACAGGTGTGCTGGGGATCACTTGCTGCAGAAGCTAGACTGACAGCATGCTGGGATGTAGGGAGGAACGAAGCCCCTCCCTACAAAATATTCACATTTTGTTACTTTGCAGTCTGAAATGAAGACACACACATATTTTTCCAGCTGTATTTACTCAGTGCAACATCAGAAAACTCAGAAACTTCAGAAAACCAAAATCACTGAGATTGTTAAAGTATCACCACCTGTGTCAGGCCATTTTTCCTTGGAGAGTTATTTCCAGGTTAATCATACATTAAATATACAATCAGAAGCATCTAAAATATGGTAAGAAATGACCAAAGAATGAGTTCAAGTTTAAAAAACAATCAATTGTATTGAATGATATATATATATTAGGTTATTTAAAAGTATTTTATTTAAAATTGGTTCATTTCAAGGAAAATTTATAAAAAACACCCCAGATTATCCTAAATCATGACTTAATTGTCAAAAATAACATCATCATCATCGTTTATTTCCACGTTGCCTTGGGCTTTGTCATTGAAAATGCTGTTCCAACAGACACTTATGTAATGTTTTGGCAGCAACATCCCATGCTTGGGTGCTACAAAGTACCCAAGAGCAAACTCATGTAATTAAAATCTTCAATCACATTTCACGATCAGTTAGAACCCATTTCAGCTCATTTCAGCTCTGCAATGCAGAGAGAACTCTAAGGCAGTGGTTTTCAACCACTGTGCCACGGCATACTAGTGTGCCGTGAGAGATCATCAGGTGTGCTGTGGGAAATTATCCAATTACCGTTGGCCATTGTCAAGTGTCTGTGCTGTAGTGACTAGCAGAGTAATGTAATACTCTTCCATGTTAGAGAGTGGCAGTGGGTAGCTTAGTTGCCTTAATTATTCTTAGAGACAAGAGAATTAGTAATGTACGGAGCCCCTACAGGGATATGGGGGGGGGGGGGGGTAGGTTTCTAGTGAGCACGAGAAACTTTCACGCACGCACCAGTTGCCTGAGGTTTCTCGTGCACACTTGAAACTTTTCATGTAATTTTTTTCCCATGTCCCTTTAGGGGCTCTGTAGTGATGCATACAGGTTTTTAAAAAGAAAAAAAGTGTAAACTCCGAACTGGGCCCTGGACAAAATTCTGACCCAGATGAGGTCCCTAATATGAGTGGTGGTCAAAAAGAAAGCAAAGACAGTGAGCTTGAGGCGATACAGTGAAAGCTGTCTTTTGTTTGGCTTTACTTTCACCATTTCCAAACGAAGCACCCATTACTTCAAAACAAGCCGATGGACTATTTTGTTCTCCTCCGTGAAAACACAGAGAAACGGCAACTTTTATGAGAAAAACCACAAAGGTAAATGAGAGAGTCCTCAAAGCTATGTAGTTTCTGAACTTAAAGCTAAATCAAAGAGTCCCACACTGTGGCATAGACGTTAATATTACCTGCCTGCAAAGCCACTGTAAATGAGATGCTCGTTGAGGAAGAGCTTCAGGTGTGTTCATCTAAACAGGCCCAGGTTTCACACTAAGTTTAGTCTATATTGTGATTACACATACTGTATTAAACTACAGAGTGCCGTTTCGTAACATTTTTGGTTTGTGGTGTGCCCCAAGATTTGTTCGATGTAAAAAATGTGCCATGGCACAAAAAAGGTTGAAAAACACTGCTCTAAGGTGTGAGAAAACAGATGACTGTTCTGTGTTGGTAATTTCATATCCCAGATATTTTATTGTATTTATTCATGACAATTATGTGATAAAGGAGTGGAGACTGTAATGGTAAGATTTTAATTCTCAATCTCCAAATAGTGGTATATGGAAAGAGACATAACCAATACATGCACAGGAAACCCTGGTTAGTACAAAGAGAGAGCACACTGATGGGCATAACAAATGTCTTCTCCATGCATCTCATTAAAAAAATGTGCATCCAAAATAATAACAATAATGATAATTATTAGCTTCCATTTTCATGAATATTTGTGTGCACACGCTCCATGTCCTTTTATGGGAATTTAGGGGCATTCACCAATGCTAATTAGACCAGAGTATAAATGTGCCATACAAGTTTCCCGAAATTACAAATGAATATAAATATATGAAAGGCAGATTCTCAACACTTCATCCCATACTTTTCCACTTTGTACGAATCGGTGTTTGGCATAAATTTGGATCATCAGTAAAAATATATATATGTGGCAATAATCCTTTGATTGAGTTTGTGTGTGTGTGTGCGCGTGTGTGTGTGTGTGAGTGTTAGAGACAATGAGAGAGTAAGTAAAGTGTGTTCAATCGTTTTGCAAAAATATATTTGTTTGAAGTGCCAATGATTACACTGAAAAGACAATCTCAAAGATATATGAGCGTGATAACACTTATCAACACTACAGTTATTCATTAGTCATTGTCTTATTATTATTCTCATTAGTCATTGTCTTTTTCATTACTATTATTATTATTATTGTTTATTAAATTTTTTTTTATTACTATTACAATTATTTACTATTATTATTATTATTAGCATCAGTATTATTATAAAGTGCCACTGGGGTCCAGACGTTCCCGCCAAAAGGACCATTTCATAATATGCCATTATAGATCAAGCATAGCAAGTTTGAAAGCCCCAGCTTCAGTGCGCGGCAAGTAAATGTCCGGAAACCTAATAGCAGTTTTGAAAAGTCAAGGTCACTCACACACAAACTCATCCTAGCACTCATAGTAGTGAGCCAGCACACCAAGTTTGAAAGCCCCAGTTTAACACGCGACAAGTAAATGTCCGTAAACTAAAGTGTGACAGATGAATGGATCCAATTCCTATAATTCCTATATTTAAATTCATCGCCCTTTACCCTTTCATCACCCTCCCTCTCATCCATGCACATGTACTCTGTCTTCCTCCTGCTGACTTTCATTCCTCTTCTCTCCATTGTGTACCTCCATCTCTCCAGACTCATCTCCACCTGTTCCCTCACTACAGATCACAATGTCATCTGCAAACATCATAGTCCATTGAGACAAGAAAGGACTCAGGGCAGATCCTTGATGTAACCCCTCCTCCACCTCGAACTAGTCCTTCATTCCTACCTTGCCACTGACACACTGTCCTCATATATAATCTGAACCTTCCTCACATACTTCTCTACCACTTCTTACTGCCTCACCTCACCACCTCTACTGAGCAAAAAACAAAAACTGGAGTAGATGAACTAGGGGCACACCAGATTATGGACTGTAGCTTTAATTCTCACCACAAGCCTCAATTCAGTAGCTCTCTCTGAGACTAAGAACAGATCATCAGATGTGTCCGAAATAGTCATACTGGAATCCAGATGCAAGATGCATTACATTCTGTTTCAGGTTCCTCCTAAAAATATATACCAAAAATAAAAAATGCTAATTCCTCATTGTATCAGTAAGCAACTTCATCTATCACTTTTTCTTACGCCATGTGACTGACTGTTCTTGGCTGGCCGTCATTCAACTCATCTCCCACATCATCTCAAAGAGAAAAGGAAGTAACTTTCTTTTTTATCTTAGTTCAACTGACAGACTTTAGACCTGTGATCCTTCTCTTAATGCTGCCGATATCTTTTATTTTTTGGAAAAACCAGTTGCTGCTAATTAAAATACTTTATCATATTATTGCCTCCAATATAAATTGGCTGACGTAGCCACCGATTATAGACATAAACACAAGACCCTCACATGATGTGCCCTTGGTGGCTGCCATTTTGCCAAGGACTAAAATCCTCCATTCCAATAAGATGGTTGTAGGATACTGTAACTCAATTTGCTCCAACAAGTGAAATAGTCTCTGGTAAGATGCCAGCAACTTCGGAATGTTCTGAATACACACGCTGTACCGAGTAGTGTCAGTCTTGTGTTCATATATATGCTGCCGGTCCAAGTGCATAAAAGCAAGCAGATAAACTCGCTAACAGAACCTTGGGAGTTTCAACAACAATACTATCAACTTCTGTGACTAGTGCGTGATTATTTCAATAACTTTGAAGCATGTAAGGATCTTCTCCAAGTTCCAGATGTATTTAAAACTATCAATGATGTGGTTAAATATGTACATAACACAAAGTAATTCTTAAATTGCCCCTCTAACAGTCAGAACCTAATACAAAGCCTTAATAATGTCTTAATAAATGTCATGATTACATAAATTCAATACAGGATTTGTTTTTACATTATTTTGTGTACAATTTTGTGTATGCAGCCAAATTATATATCCTTTACATGTTTTTAAGTTTAGCCACTAATATCAGGCTGTGGTTTATCATAGCCAGTCATCTCTTCCTCTATGACCAGCTAAATCAGCTAGCCAGCCACTCCACAAAGCAGCCAGCAGATTTCATTGCAGCTGGCTGGATCCCAGGTCTAACAAACTTCCTCCCACAGTACGTAGGATTTACAGGATACTTCGCTTTGTTTGAAAGGAGTTTCCACACAGAAAGTGATGAACAACAAGAGAGATTGTGAAGTCAATGAATGACAGTGAAATGAGCGATGAGAGGTGAAATTTTGTCAAACAACATGAAATGGGTGGGTACAGAGGGTTACCTAGGCAATAAGAGCTGATGACATTTTAGTGGTGAAGCGATTCATGAGGTGATTCGCCTGTCATTCAGCGGTGAAGTGATTTGCATGTCACTCGACGCTTCCTGTGGGAACACTGCTTTAGAGAAGCCAGAAATAGCTAGAGCATACTTTCGGAACTTGTACCGCTTTATTCTGTCTCCAGTAACCACTTCTCTTTGTTTGGTTTGCATTTTTGTATTTCCTTCTCATATCTTCAACTAGAGATGTAAGAAAAAGAGCTCACCTGATGAGTGAGTTCACGTTTTGTCAACCAATCAAAAGAGACTGTTGCATGTGTTAATATGGATGCACTTTCTTTCTTGGCCCTTTACCTCGTTTTATTTTCTGTTTAGCCCTTTATTTTGCCCACTGCGCCTGCAATCTTTTTTTTCTAGTTTCTTCTTAGAACTCCTTTCCTTTGATGCTTTTGTATTTTGTAAGAATTTTTAATAAGGTTTTACATGGATTTTTTATTTTCTGTAGCAATAAACAGTTAATAATTGTCCTTCAGACATATGTAAACTTTTTAATAAACCATATATCTAAATGTATATGATCTTACCTGGAGAGCTGATTTTTAGGTGATTTAGGAGAATTAGTGTCTGACTGTAGCACCAACCAAATGCTTTTGCTCTTGCTTGCTCTTTTGCCTCTTTCCATTTCTTTCTTTTTTTTTGGCCTCCTATTATAAAATATAATTTTAGAGTTTATGAGTATCTCAGTTTATTGTTGAATAGAACTAAAAATGTGTGCATTGCACAATATATTTTACACTTTGAAATCATCTCAAAAAATGAGTATACTGCATGGCACACAAACTTATTACACTATTTCTTAGCTTGTTTTGTTGCCATGCAGGAATACACCTTAGTAACTATAGCCTGCAGCCACAGAATGGAACAAGATGACATCAACAGGCCTGTAAAGCCACGTTTATTAAGAGTTGTTTTTTTTCTTTAGTTGCTTACAATGGAGTCTGAGCTCATATACAAACTGAGCTCAGGCTACAAAATTACAACATATTCAAAAATCTAGAAGGTCATGTCCTAATGAAATACTGGATGAAAGTTTTATTCACCAAATCACAAAAGCATATAGAATTTTAGCTTTACTAAACTTGCATTTAATATATAACACTTAAGATAAAAAAACCCTTCAGAATGCTTGAAACTGAAAAGTAAGCAAAGAATGAAAAGGACAATTGGGCGGATACAGAAAGATAAGGAGTGGCATTTGGTAATCCTTACACATCTCGATTCTATTAGGATGTAGGGGCTGCTATAATAACGTTTTCCACCCTACACGCCTGTGCGCTGTAAACTACCATGAGCCTTTATGCCTCCTTGACTGGACCTCTAGTCCCCCACCTCTTTGGCATCCTCTCTTCTTTTTCAATTTACATGCATAATGTATAGATCACACAAAAAAAAAATTATAGCAATTCGATTGCAACTTAAAGCAATCAGTGAGTGAAATGAGATTGCAGGGATTTATATTTTCACATAGCAGCTATACACAGTAAAACAAAATTATGGTTTTAAACATTTCTCTATAAATTATATACATCCCTAATAAACAAGCCTGTGTTGAGGAAAACTCCCGAAGACAACACGAGGAAGAAACCATAAGAGGAACCAGACTCAAAAGCAAAACCCATCCTCATTCGGGTGAATCCAGATAAAAATGCAAACCATGTAGCAGAAACTTCACTATAGTTTAACATGAAGTCTAGTTGGTTATCCTATAACTGTAATGGGAATCGTAATCCTAAATCATTTCAGTAAAACATTTATATCACCAGTGTGGAAAAGAAACCTTATATTCTGCTTAATCTAGTTTTAAAATAATATACCTGGCTTCAATTAGCATTACGAACTATAATCAGCATTAAGGTAGTATTAATCTAAAGAGTAGTAAATGAAAAGTCAAACAATGCTTGTTAAAAAAGATGCTTAATATAGCAATAGCAGAAGCAAAACATATAGTTCAAATATAAAGTTAATGTACCAATAAAATAATCACACTGGAGACGGAAGGAAGAACAAAAGACAATTTACTGAAGGTTACAGATCAGTCAGCCTGTCTAGAGGTCAGCCTCGGTAGTAGAGGAAGAAGCATCCTCATTAACAGGAGAAGTGGGTGTATAGTCAGAGGGTGAATTGTACTTAGGATAAAACTCCATAGGAGAGTTTGGGGGAGAAGAATCTGGAGAAGAATATTCTGGAGACCGCAAAGAGAGAATGAAGGGAGAGCCTGGAGGAGAGTCTGGCCGCGGAGAAAAATACCAATAGCGCACCTCGGTGGATTGATCTTGGGTTTCAGGTAAAGTCTGAGTAGACTGATCTCGAGTAGTAACTGGAGGTTGGGAAGCAAACAGAGGGGACCTGGATTGAAACCCAGGAGATCCAGGCTGGAACCAGGTGGTAGAAAGGAACTCCAGAAAATCCAAAAGGTTGGGATTAGCACGGGCCAAGTGGTAGTGGAAATGGTGATGTTGATCAGATCTCCCCCCCCTGAAAATGGCATGACGGGCTGACTGAGCTGGAAACAATGGAAGATAGAAAGATGTATGTCTTCTGAGTATTTAACCCAAAAGTATGTAATCAGCAAATACAGCATAATAACAAAATATTGAAACACTCAAAGGCTTAAAACCCATGATATGCATCTAAGTAAACTGACAGTGTGGACATTAGTACATTAATGGCTAAAATAGCAGAGCAATAAGACAGCAAAATTATGTAATAACATGCTTGCAGTTTGCTAGATAAAATAAGAAAAGAGATTAAAAGGTACTTACACATGATGGATGGCTTTGAGTCTTGGATCAATTGCAAGACAAGCACACTGATGCCACATCTATCCCAATCACTGACAGATTTCAGACAGAATGCAGCTGGATGGCGACCTTGACTTGACTGTATTTGATCACTACCAACTTGGTGCACACTAAACTCGGGGACCAGATGATGATGTGACATAGCTAAAACTGGGTAAAACATAATGATGACACTTCAAAAGACAGACTGGCACTTTAGATCCAGACTTGCCTTTTGGGGGGCTGGATGACCCAAGGGTTGGTTACCACAGTTAATTTCCAGGCCGCTAGAGGGTGCTGCCACAAAAAAAAAAAAAAATTACATTAAAATTGTGTTCTATATCTGAAAACATATCTTCTGTCAACAGATTTTAAAAATTGAAATAAGCTACATTTTGATGGGAAGTTTGACAATATGTGGTGAGAGATGCTAATTAGCTAGTATTATTTTAGTATAGAGGTATGTCTTCATGCTTCAGTGACAATATATTGTCTTAGACATGGACACAATGACATACTTATAGCAAACTGCATTAATTGTGTTGCTCATAACATACACACAATGCCCACACACACACATTCATATTCATACCTGTGGTGATTTGAAACAGCCACTTAGCTCACTGTGCATGTTTCTGTACTGTGGGAGGAATCCTGAGTACCCGGAGGAAACCCATGCAAGCATGGAAAGAACAGGCAAATTCCACACAGAAACAAACACAGGAATCAAACCCAGGCCTTCTTGCTGGGAGGTGCTATTTATTTATTTATTTAAAATGGTGTTTTCTTATTCTTGTCTGAAACTAAATTATTTATATAGAGCTGCTTGGTGGGGTAATGGTTAGCACTTCTGCCTCACATCAAGAAGGTCCTAGAATTGAGCACATTTCTGTCGGGAGTTTGCATGTCCTCCTCTTGAATGCAGGGTGTACCCTAGCCTAGAGTTGGCTGGGATAGGCTCCAGCCTCCACACAACCCTAGTATGGATAAAGTAGTTCAGCAAATAAATAAATGAAATTGTGGTTATGTGGAGTACAATCTGCTGTAATGCCAGACACCTACTGTGATTTTACCAGCGTGCAGAACTGGACTATCATCCGCCATAATTGTTATTCCTACACAGAGTTAGCAAATAATTGGCTCCTGCCTGCCAATGTGTTAATACGTTAGAGAGTGCCACCTGTAGGTTCTGACCTATAGGTCACATATAGAGGAAATTCAACATTTCACCACAAATTCAAACGTGTGGTGATCCATGAATCATCATACAAAGGAATGGTGATATGTAAATGAATCCATCCCAAACCCCCCAACCCATTTCTAATCGTAGGTGTTAGTAGATATTTTAAAGATTAAATATTCTCAGCCTATAAAAGCAGTAATTATGACTATTAGTATCTTTCCCTTCCTGTTGGTGTAGTCATTAATGGTAAATACAGGATATGTGCACATGTGCTGGAGTGTAAATCGATCAATCTTGAATCAGCTAAGTGCTGTGATTCATTTTGAAAGCATGGACAAGCTTTCAGACAGTCATTTAAATATGTGGGATAGAAGTTTCTATGCAAAAACCATCATCTTTCTGTCATTATCTGTGTTATCATGGAAGGAGGTGACTTCCTCAAGTCTAAGATATCAAAGCGGGACGGGTATGGGGAGTGCGGAAAAAGGAGGGAGGAAGGGGGTGGTGACTGCATTTGTTCCAGCTCCACCTCAGGATTCCAACAAAAAGGCTCAACCAGCAGCCTGATTCTTTATGTCCTTGGACTCTTCACTCTGATTGGTTCCACTGAGTGGGCAGATGTTCCAGCTACAGCAGGGGTTCATAGCAAATCCAGTTCCACTCACTCACACAGAAAGACAGCCTCATTATAAAGAAGGGTTTGCTAGTATCACAGACTATATCATACACCAGGACATAAACACATTAATAAATTAGAATTATAGTTATCTCTTTAATAATGCTATGATTTAAACTATTAAGCTTCAAAATCTTGACTCTGTACTTCAGACAAAAATTTTGAAATGTATAATATCAAGTTCACAATATGTACCTAGCTTTTTGCATGTGCAGCATATATACACATGCATGCATGTGATTCAACATTCAGGTTGGGGACTAGTTAGCATTATTGAAGTGGTACTCAACCCACAACTCTACAAAGGCCAGATCCAGTTCTTAATAATAATAATAATAATAATGAACATAAATAAATAATATATAATAAATACTATTAGCAGACTTCAGGTGATCCAGTGGCGTAGAGACATCCGCCTAACAGCCAGAAGGTCTTGGGTTCGAGCCACCAAAAATTCTTTTTATTCTCATTCAAACACATATTATGCCCCCACCCCACAATTGCCTGAAAAACAGAATTACAGTTTACCCAGGTCTCACGCTAAGAAAACTTACATAAACACTGAGAAAATATTATTTAGCAAAAGAAGCTGAAGACCAGAAGATACACAAATATGAAGATGAACACTGGACATTTAAAGAGGACTGGGAACTTTAGTTTTACTTTTTGTAAAGCAGTGCATGTGATGGCATCAGCCTGCAGTTTAAAAGGTATGAGCTGCGGCACTAACATGAAGCTAAACACCCAAAGTTCAGTACTGACTTCATGAAGGGTGGACAACTACGAGCAAAACTCGAACAACTGAATTGCTTTGATCAGTTCATGTGCTAAATAAACTAATGAAAAAATCATGGACTGATGGAGAATTGCCTGATGATCAGAAATGTTATGTCTGTTATATTGTTATGAAATTTGTATTTAGCACTTAGAAATAATCATCATCATTTAATAATGATAATACTGTAGGTAATTTAAAAATATTTGTCCAAAAAAAAACAATCTTTCTTTCATTCATTTATTCATTCATTCCTTTTCTTTTTTCTCCAAAATATTTTTATTGAAAAGAACAAGAAAAAGTGATAACTGTGAAAAATACAATGAACTTTCTTTGCTTTTTTTTTTTAAATATGCATACACATGTAGGCATGAGTACAGACATATATATATATACACACACATACATACACCCACATATATACACATATACAAAAAAAAAAACCCACACAAAACTGTAACAAATAAAGTCAATACACAGAATGAAAAAGAACGAAAAAAACAATATGATTGGTGCACCTGGGAGAAGAAAAAAAATTTTTTAGTGGAAGGGTTACGAGATCTTCATGGGTCAACGGGACCATTCTGCCTTATAAAATCAGAGAATGTTTCAGACATAGCAGTTAGTCAGATTACGAGGACTGAATTGATCCAGGGATGGGTCAAAAATACAATTCAGATCCCCTCCAAAAATCACCAGGTGCATGTTTAAGGGGAGGTTGCTCAGTAATCTATTAGCAAATTCAGCATCGTCAAAATTTGGATAAACATTTACCAATAAAACCTTTCTTTGCATTATGGTACAAGCAACTATCAGGTATCTACCATTCTGATCAGCAATAACATCACTGGGTGAAAACTGTACTTTTTTGTTAATTAAAATGGCAACTCCTCTGGTTTTTGAGTTAAAGTTTGAATAGTAGACTTGACTTACCCAAGGGCGGTGTAACCTGTGGTGATCTTTAATCCGACGGTGAGTATCCTGTAAAAATACTATATCAGAATTTAAATGTTTCAAGTGTGTGAAAACCTTGGATCTCTTAACAGGATTACCCATACCTCTAATGTTCCAACTAATAAATCTGAGAGGTGTGCCTGACCCAGCAATGCTGGGATCTATGCTGGTGTTAACCATTTAAAGAAAATAAACAACAAAGATACAAATAGCCATAGAGAGCTGAGGTGGGTGAGCTCCCCCGAAAAAAACCCAAAACACATACACCCAAAGTCCCCATACAAACAAAACAAAGGAGACAGCAGTGTTTCCAATGGTAATGAAAAGTTGTCCACAGTAATGTGAAAACAACTAGGAGACAAGGCAGAACAAGCAAAAAACAAAACAAGAGAAAAGACTCCTACCAATTTCAACTCTGATTAACAGTGCACACAATGACAAATACGATACCATTTATTATTATTATTTTAAACCCACATTCCAGAATACTGTTATCTGAGGGTAGACATTAGGCATCTTGTTACCACAAATCAGAGTTCCACATAGAACAAATAGATAAAATATTGGCAAAGCAAAAAAGAGAAAAAAAAATACTCTTTTCCTCTGGAGCTTTAAATCCGAGAAAACTGAGTATGCTATACAATGACTAGTAAAACAAGGGAAAAAGCAAAGTAACAGTAACTTAGCGCATTAAATCAGAAAACCCTTTATTAATGCAAAAATAGCTTTAAGGCGAATGAACCCATAAACTCCTGGTAAATACCTGGAGCAATAAAGGTAAATACAAACTGACTACTGACAAGACCACCTGCAGTAAAGCACTGAGAAAGATGGCTCTGTCAGAACTAATACCGCTCACCCAGAAATCAAAGTTTTGACATAGTCCCCGGCTTTCTCTGCTGAAACGAATTCCTTCTCAGCACCGTTCTATGTGATACAAAGCCGAGCCGGGTGGAGAAGTCCATACCGAGCGCCGTCAATGCCACGAAGTTGCCGCCTGACCTCGTTGAACGCAGCCCGAGCTTGTGCTATCTTAACAGTGTAGTCGGGGAAGGCTGAAATGGTCGTGTCCACGACTTTAATCTGTCGAAGCTCTCTAGCATGGCGCAAAATGTCAGCACAATCACTATAATAATGAAACCTGCACACGATGGGTCGTGGTCGTTCGCCAGGCTTGGGCTTCGGTTGAAAGGTCCGGTGGCACCAGTCCAAAATAAGATCTTTGTCCAGATTGAACGCTTGCTTTAGTAAGGCCGCTACGGCAGCCGTAGTGCAGGAGTCCGGGCCCTCTGGAACTCCCACTATCCTAACATTGTTGTGCAGTGACCTAGACTCTTAAGTCTTGGCATTTAGCTAAGTTAGCAGTGAGGCACTCGGTAATAGTTTTCATCTCTGTGATGTCATCGGTACACCCGGAGAGTGCATGCTCCACTTTCCCCACAGTACGTTCCAGAGTGGCCATAGCAGCATCAGCAGCAGCTTTATCGTTCGCAAGCTGTGTTTTCATGGCCTGCAGGTCGAGTTTAATAGTTGACAAAGCATCACCGAGAGTCTCCTGAAGTTCCTTTCAAAAAATATCAGCAATATCCTTTCTCGGCGAAGCCAGCAACTCGAGCTTGAGGGCGGCGACGTCAGTACCGGCCTGCGTCAAGGTGGGCATAACGCCAGGTGAAGCACCTGGGGACGTGGTCACGGCCTGCAGACTAGGCCTCAATTGTGTCTGAACAGCACTGAGGGTTTTCGTATTATTTTCAGCCATTTTAATGTAGTCCAATAGTATGTTATCATACAGAAACTAGAGCGGAGTGAGACAAATCTAAATATTAGACCAAAAAGCACAGATAAAATGCAATTTTAATCAAAATCAGCAGGAGCTCCCAAACTAACGTCTTACTCCATCGATTGCTCAGCAGTGCCCCCCATTCATTCCTTTTCTAAGCCGCTTAATTCTAATTAGGGTCGCGGGAAGGCTGGTGCCCATCTCAGCCAACTCTGGGCGAGAGGAGGGTACACACTGGACAGCTTGTCAGGCCATCGCAGGGCCAGCAATCACAACCGTTGTACTCACACCTAGGGGTGATTTGGAACATCCAATTAGCCTACTGTGCATGTTTTTGGACTGTGGGAGGAAACCAGAGTACCCGGAGGAAACCTATGCAAGCATGGGGAGAACATGCAAACTCCACACAAAAATGGCCGAGCCCGGGAATCGAACCCAGCAATCTTGCTGTGAGGTGGATGTGCTAACCACTACGCTACCGTGCCTCCATCATGTATTTCATCCCTTAAAAATAATTTTATTCTTATTCTTGATTGCAGAGAGGTTTCAGGGAGGAAAGGGAAGTCCTGGGTTGAGTACCACAAACCACTGGGTTTATGAAAAGAGTTTGTAAACAGTGGGAACAAGAGAGGTACCGATATTCAACCAGAACTACAATTTGAACCACAACACATTTTAATGAGCGAATCAATCACTGCACTGTTTCATTTTCTCCTATGAATTTCTGTGATTTACTCCTCCTTTCAAGCTTGTGCTGACTAATTGTAAAGCTTTTCCTTTCAAGGCCAGACCGTGTGTGTGTGTGTGTGTGTGTGAAGCAGTCTGGGCAGTATAATGATTTGAGAGAAAGAGAGATACCTGACATGGCCAGAGTTTGGAAAGTATTGCATGACTGAGGTTAGACTGATTAAAGACCCTGGTCTAATTGAGAACATAGGGTTTTATAGATAGCTTATCTCTTCTAATCTTGGCATGCAACTATTTTGTTCCCATTTGTTCCCATGCTCTCAGACTTCAAGACCTTTTTCCCTTAGAAGTTTTTCTCTATCTATTCAGACTTCTTCCCACCCACTAACTGTACTTTGTTTATGAATAAATTGTTATTAGTATATATTACACAGGAACATTGGTCACATTGATCCCATTGGACAGCTATGTGGGGATTAAAAGACGGTAATTCAAGTGAATAATGCTTGAATAGAAATGGTGGCCTGTCGCGGTCACGTAGGGCACGCAGCACCATTGTCATGCTTTACAATGGAAAAACTTCCATATAAAAATCCCATATTACTTTTTTTTCTGTGTTTCCACGTTACCGACCTCTGTCATGGTAACAAGGTAAAAGAAAAAGAAAAACTACAAAAATCAAATTTTAGGTTTTTTTTTTATGGTTTCACAATATGGTTTACGTAATATACTTTATACTTGCAACGTTCACCTGATCTGCCTCAGTCATACTTAAAATAAACTACACAAAAATCTTGATTTAATCTCCTTTTGTGTTCCATCTCAGAAACATTCACGAACATCCACCTCACCTGCAGTGTATAATTAAGTATTGCATTGTTTTCTTGTACAGAAACAGAAGGTAGGGGGGAATGCTATTCCTATGGAGATGATGCATACAATGTCTGGGGTTTATGGGATTTATACTGTGGTTTGTAATCTGGTTAAAGAATGCTTTACCTGGCCTCAGATGTAGCAGGTAACCTGGATCAATTTTTAGCATACATGTTTTCAGAATGCAACTATGTTCAACTTTTCAATCCTCACCTATTGGGCTTACTCTTTTGTTTGGTGACAACACCACCCCCACCCCCCTCCACCCACTCTAAAAAGTAAATATTTGATTTTATGTATGGGGGGCATGGAAGAAAAGACGATGTGCTTGTGTTTATTGAGCCACGTCTGGTCCACATGCAGCTCAGCAGGTTTGAAAGATAACAGGCTACAAAGAGCCCATCCACCAGAGACCAGTTCCCCACCTGGATTCACTGCCAACTGAAGTCCAAGCCAGTAATGCACATCTGGCCCCTATTTTATTGGTGTTCAGTTTTGTGTTGGTATGCACAGAGGGCAACAAACAAGCACTGGTACCATACTGTTCCCATATTTTAGCTTGAAAAATCCCCCACCCCCTCAGCATAGACATGTATTTTCAGATGCTTATATATAGGTACAGACTTTATGTCGAAGTCTACCGCTTGGTGCAATAAAGGGATTAGTTAGACAAAAAGAAATGGAAGGATACTTTCTCTCTGTCTCTCTCTCTGCTCAGGAGGTTGCAGTACATTCATATAAAGAACAATAACTTCCTCCTTAATTTGACCAGTGTTCTGCCCCTGTCTCCAACCCCAGCCCTTTTTGTTCCATTTTTGCCTTTTATTACAGGTTCAAGATCACAACATATTTCCACTTAATTTATGACTTTACTCCTTCTCCTCTCTAAATCCAATGTTCAATAACTCTCCTAAAGCAAAAAAGAAAAAAATCCATTTTTATTTTATATTATTTATTTGCTTACAAACCCAGTCCAACATGTAATGTACACTACCGTGGAAATGTTTGGATTCACTTAGAAAGTTAATTGTTTTTGAAAGAATAGCAAATTTTGTTTTAATAGCAATAAAACTATCTTGGGGCTAATGAAATATCTGGAGAATCAGCATTTCTGGGTTTGATTATAGAATTAAAATAGCCAGACAAAAGATCTTTCTTCCGAAATTCATCAGTCTATATTTGTTTTGAGAAATGAAGGAAATTTCATACAATAATCTGCCAAGAAACTGAACATACAACAATTAATCCTCAATTGCTCAGTTGTATAAAAATGTAATTGTAAGTTGCTCTGGATAAGAGCGTCTGTCAAACGCTCTAAATGTAAAGGTAAGAGTGTACTACTCCCTTCACAGATCAGCGCAGGCTGGCTCTAAACAGGATAGAAAGAGAAGTCTGAGGCCCCTGTGCACAACAGTAAAACAGGACAAGTAAATCAGAGTCTGAAGTTTGGGAAACAGAAGCCTGATAGGTCCTCAACTCGCAGGTTCATTAAATAGTACCCACAAAACACCAGAATCATATGGTCAATAAAAGGAAAAGAATAAAAAGTGCTATAGGTAGAGGAATCTAAGTTTAAGGTGTTCGAATTAGTGTTTTGCAGTAGGATTAAGCAGTTCTGCAAATGAATAAATAACTTACACTGGAATGAATCCCACAGTCTCATGTGATATTAGGAAGCCAATGATCTTTTAACTCTTTGTATCCCACTTTAACAACAAATGAGACTAATTTTAAGTCTTTTTGATATTGTGTTTCATGAATTAGGAACGCCAATGATAAGAATAAGCTTTTTTCTTTTCTTTCTTTTTTTTTGGTGATTTCCTGTCTTAAATGTGGCACAGGGAAACAAGGGTATTATAGATGCAGAAGAGGTTTTTAATAATCAAAACTAAGCAGACAGGATAAACTATAAAATAAATTAATCAGAGGTAATGATAACGCATAAAAAGAGAAAATACAGTACAGTACAACTAACAACAACTGACAGTGTAAATAATTCAAACCAAGTCCCATTGCACAAGTCTTTATTGGAAAATGAAAGGAAAGCTCCAAACTCATGTTACACTAAAATATGTAAATGTTTATCATCAGGTCATTTTTACTAACATCTATGAAGTTGCAATTTGCTAAAATGCATTTGATGGCTTGCATTAGCCTATTTGAAAAAGATGCCATTTGTAGTCTGCTTCACTTTCGTGAGAATAGGATGTGGACGTGTCAGTTCCAAGAAGGCAAAATACTAGAATAGAACTAGTGAACTTCTAAATAAAATAAAACTCAGCACATCTGCACATGACACTAAATTACATTTACACACATCACACAGGAGTCTGCAACATGAATGTATGTCTGTTTTACATGAACACATAGTGTATATATGTGTATATATAATATACCTTGAATAAAATTATTTTTATTTATAAAAAATAAATATTTTATTTAAGGACTTATATACTATAACAGTATATACTGTTGCTCACAGTTAAACAATCCAATTATACTGTAAGGAATATCATAAGTAATGTTATTTTTATATTACCACTAAACCTATACAATAATGGGTTTAATTGTATTTTAGAATACAATTTTAGTTGCATTTCCAGATAAATGTAGCTTAGTAATGGTATCCTGGGAAGAATTAACTGTACAGTGGCCTGGCAAAGTGAATCCAATGACAGAGAACTCAAGTATGATATAAATATTAGTTTAAGTGTTGATTTTATGGAATGATATATCTGGTGACATGAATGTGGCAAAACAGCAGCAGTTTTATTTAGCCTTGTTTTTTGAGTAACTTCTTTAACCTCCATTCTTTAACAATGCATACATACACAGGAGACTGTACAGCTGAATAACATGCTTTATTCAGATTGATGATGACCTTGACCACTTGCATCATGCTTCACATATCTCTCTCTGTCACACACACACACACACACACACACACACACACACACACACACACACACACTATCAGCTTTCATTTATGCCTACTTCAGTGCTAGATTGGGGATATCACTTGAGAGATACAGAGAGTGGAGTAATTTCTCTTATCCCTACATCCATTACTATAGATCATTCAGATTAACTAGTTTCCAGCCAAGAGCTATTTGTGGCTCATCCTCCACTCAAGACGCAACAGCAGGTAAGTAATTACTTTTCTCCCTATCTACCCGTGTTTGAAGCAGTTAACTGTGAATTAAAAGAAAGTGTGTACTGTGAATTTTGAATAGACAATGTCTTGTGTTAATACATTTATATTTGCTAATCTGCACAGTATGATCACAGAGCAGAAACAGAGGCATTGTTTCCTGTAGTTGGGGTATGAAGAGGGAAGATGGGAATTATTGGCTTAATTAGAACTAGGAATGCATGACTTACTTGAAGCAGAATGAAACTGAGTATTACCCCCCCCCCCCCCCACCTCACTT
>JAOUQZ010000031.1:9188692-9201513 GCA_028564935.1 Neosilurus hyrtlii
CATAAGGAGACACTGATGCGTAGATCCCGGAGCTTCATGACAATCCTGGATGGAATTATGGTGTTGAAAGCAGAGCTCTAGTCAATAAACAGCATCCGCACATGAGTGTTTTTGTGGTCCAGGTGTGAAAGAGCAGTGTGCAGAGCCAGCGCTATTGCATCGTCTGTGGATCTGTTTGACCGGTAGGCCAACTGGAATGGGTTGAGTGAAGCAGGCAGTGATGCTGTGATGTGAGTTTTGACTATATGCTCAAAGCACTTCAGGACGATGTAGGTGAGTGCTACTGGGTGATAGTCATTGAGGCAGCTCACAGTAGGTTTCTTCGGGACAGGGACGATGGTGGTCCTCGTGAAGCATGTGGGGACGACAGACAAGGGCAGGGAAAGTTAAAAATGTCCGTGAAGACATCTGCCAGTTCCTGAGCGCATGCTTTGAGAACACAGCCTGGGATGTTGTCCGGTCCAGGAGCTTTTCGTGTGTTTACCTTTTTAAAGTATTTACACACTTCGGCCCGAGGTACCTGAAAAAGACAGCTGTCCTCCTCTCACAATAACTCTGGCTTGCTGTGGTTCTAAAAGCAGGCATAGAAGGTGTTGAGCTCTTCAGGTAGAGAAGCAGTCACCTCCCCCATGTTGTAGCTCCTCCCCTTGTAGTCTGTAATGGTCTTTAGTCCACTCCACATGTGCCTGATGTTAGATCCACTGTAACAGGACTCCACCTTCTCTCTGTACTGTCCCTTGGCTGTTTTTATTGTTTTTCTGAGATTGTACCGGGCTTTCCTGTACTCACATGGATCTCTGGATTTAAATGCAGCGGTCCTCTCTCTGAGTGCAGTCCGCACCTCTCCGTTGACCCACGGCTTCTGGTTGGGATAAGTTCGTACAGTAAGCGCTTCCCCGTCCAGTCCTGGCGGTGAATGGAGAGGCCCAAGTCTCTCCATTCAGGGTCTGAGGGTCCAGCCATGTCTCCGTGAAAATAAAGACATTGCCGGTGGAAGTTCATCCTGGCCCGTAGTTCGTCCAGCTCGTTTTCTAAACTTTGGACGTTAGCCAGGAGAACACTGGGAAGTGGGGTACAGTGTTGTCTCTTCCTCAGCCTGACCAGGACTTGGGCTCGTTTCCCCCTTTTCCTCCGGCGTTGTTTCCGCTCAGGTAGCCAAGGTAAGCCTCCTCCATGCATAAAAAAGTCCGATGGTGGGGTCCAAGATTAAGATTCTCGGATATTTAAGAGTCTGTCTGTCATAAGTGATCACTGCATGGCATGTTATAACAAAACACGAAAACAGCGCTAAAAACAATTGAGGAGGACGCCGGCAACCATCCTCTTCAGCGCCATCTTGGATCGAAATGACTATAGTATAATATAAGTATAGTAAACTAAACTGTATTGCTGAGTGCAGCTTTTACAAGAACTAGGGGTTTTATTTAATGATGTTTAATGTCCTTGTAATTAATTTTATAATATCAGTATAACTCTCTATAGATGATTTTTACAATTCTGGGGTTTATAGATCAGGTGTAGACATACAGGTTTGAGAATGGTTCCATAAGTCTTATCTGTGATTGCATACATTAAAAAAACTTTCACATAATTGGGAAATAAAATGACATCCACCATGCGGCCCTGTGCGGTGAAGCATGACACACTCACATACACAAGTCCTGCCAGACAGTTGCCTGTATATCAGTTTCGGTATATGAAATGAATTACATTGTATTACGAATATCGATATTCATTTTCTACACCACTTAATCCCAGTTAGTTTCATAGGGAGGCTGATGCTTCGTCTCAGCCGACGAAGGTGGGGTACACCCTGAACAGCTCACAAGGCCATTGCAGGGTCAAATGACAGTTGCAGCATGTGAAAGGTGACCATGTGCAATTATGATACTGAAGTCACAATGTGCATTATGCAACTCAAAGTGACATTGTACATTGTGACCTCAGTATCATAATTGCACATGGTCACTCTTATTTGGTCTCCTGGTGAATTAAACTGTGTCTGCCATGACAGGGGCAACACTGTGGTGTAGTGACCAGTGTGAAGAGACCAGTGTCCCGTGGTCGAGTCCAGGGCTTGGTGAGTGTGTTTCTGTGTGGAGTTTGCATGTTTTCTCAGTGCTTGTGTGGGTTTCCTCCAGGTACTCTGGGTTTTATTCCACAGTCCAAAGACATGTACATTGGGTTAACTGGCTGTTCCAAATTGCCGCTTGGTTCTGGGTGTACCCTGCCTTCACCCAGAGTATTCTGAGATAGGCTTCAGCCTCACCACGACCCTAATATGATTAAGCACTTCAGAAAATGAATGAATGAAGAAATCTTGGGAAAAAATTATTCCAATCTAGAAATAAATCCGTAATCTCATCTCAATCTTCTAATGGGGAATTTTATTTTAAATTTGAAATTATATAATTTCAACTATATTTATGGTATTTTAAGTTGCTAAGATTTCATTTTTGCAGTTTAAAATGAATTGTCTTGTGATTTGGCCAGCCTAAACTCCTTTAACGTGGGCAATGGGGACAAGATGCCTCAAGAACATTTTGCAAATTTCACCCAGGTTCATGTTTTCAGTTGTCGTCATGTTTCGGTCATCAGTTGCTGCTATTTTTTTGACTGACCAATATATTTGTTTTGGAGGTTTTTTGTTTGGGAACATTCCAGGTTTGTTCTGTTGTTAATATGTCTCTGATAGATTTCTTTCTTACTTCTTATAGACAGCTCACTGGGCTTCATACTGGGTTATCCATTTTACTAACAGATAGATAAAGCTCTCAATTTACCAGTCGATTTACGTTCGTACCCTCACCTATGGTCACAAGCTTTGGGTAGTGACTGAAAGAGCAAGATCTCGGATACAGGTGGCTGAAATGAGCTTCCTTCGCAGGGCTCTCCCTTAGAGATAGGGTTCTGTCTTCAGGGAGGAGCTCAGAGTAGAACCACTGATCCACCGTGTTGAGAGGAGGCAGTTGAGGTGGCTCGGGCATCTGATTAGAATGCCTCCAGAACGCCTCCCTGGTGTGGTGTTTTGGGCATGTCCAACTGGGAAGGGACCTCGGGGTCGACCCAGAACACCCTGGAGGGGCAAGGTCTCTCAGCTGGTCTGGGAACGCTTAGGCTGCTGCCCCCCAAACGACACCCCCCCATCACCCCCCCACCACCCCAATTCGAACAAGCGTGAGAAGAAGGTGATTAGATCCCTTAGTGGTGCATCGACAAGGCGTGCTACTATTAACCTGGAGACCGCAGGTTCGAATCAAAGCTTAGCTCTTACGGGGAGGGATGGCATACACTCAACTTCCTGTTACTTAAAGTGATTACCTCATAATCATTCGTAGTGCATTAGTTCGTAAATAGATGCAGCTGGCAGCATCACGTCAGGAATTGGCTGCAACTAAGTTATCAATAGTTTTATTAATCACTCTAATTGCACGTTTAGGCAAAAAGAAACACCTATCAAATAAATTGTGGGTTCAAACGGAAGGTGATACGATCAAGGCTGATGCTCACATCAGGATGTTATTATCAGGAAATAGAAGCTAAAATTTTGATCTCTTATTTAAAAATGATTGTTTGAGCTCCACCCCAAACGTCTTCAGTGAATGGGAAATTAAAGAATTGGCTTTCTCGTTCCATTGCCCTCGAAGCAAACTCTATGCTTCACTTTTTTAATTTGTCCAAGCTGAACAACCTGCACAGTGTATCAAGCTCTATGGCATCCATAATTTGAATGTCTCAGCTGGAAAGCTTTTCTCTTTAGTCTCCAAACCAAACCAGCTTACAAACCAGGAGAGGCTGATCAAAGAGCTGTCGGATTAGCTTGGCCCGTCGCAGAAGGTGGAGTCCAGCGAAGGGGTGGGGTGGCTGCTGGTTCAAAAGGAAAGAGGAATGCCTCTCATTACATTCCTTCAGTTTCTTTTCTTGCCTGGATATTTGGGTTTTCTGCACCAGTGTGTTACTGCATGTCTTAGTAACTGTGAGAGCGTCTGCCAGCACCCCATGTCTGCTCTTCAGGCTACAGTGAACCTGTAAGGAAGGAAGACACAGTGAGCGGAGAGTTATATTAAGGGTGGATGATGGCATGTATCCCAGGCATGGAATGACCTGAGGGAAACATAGAGAGGGGGTTAGTCTCTTCTCTGCTTACCGTCTCCCCCTACCAAGTGGAAATTAGTGAGTGAGTCTCAGCAGGAGCCAGGAGTAAAAAGATTCCTCATGGGGGAAGGCAAGCCATGATGAAGGAATGAATAGGAGGATGTTTATTGCAAGTGTTGTTAAGGATTAGTAGTGCAGCTGGACGTACTTCTGTTCTCTTGAGATTAAAATACAGAATTATGTTTTATAGAGTAATGCTGTTCATGGTTCTATGTTTTATAGAGTAATGCTGTCAGGATGATATGACTTTCATTCATATTCATTCATATGCCAAAAGGGTTCAAGCTTAGGATTCATGGACCAACAATTGTTTTTGTCTTTTTTTGTGCAGGTGTTCATGTGGAAGGTGTGTGTTTGAGAACACTGGTTAGTGTTCTGGGTTGAAGCAGCATCATGGAGGACAGAGGCCTGCGAGGCCTGAAGGTTCTGTCCATTGTGCTGTGCATTTGCCAAACACTTCTTAACTGCCCTTGTGAGTAAACACACAGTTGACACCCTCAGCTTTACAGATTAAGGACACAATGTTTAGTGTTGTTCTTGATCTCTACATCTGGAAATGTGGTTGTTCATATTTTCTTCACATTTCAGTGCATGCTTACATTAAAATATTCAACTCTTGTGTCAGTCTGAGTGATTGTTGATAATATACAGTGTGTTTATTTTTACGTTTTCCCTTCTTAATGTTTTTTCCCTTATTTCCCTGTAGTTGCCTTATCTCTCGTATTCCACACGCAACCTGCGTCGATTGTTCAGAAGCAGGGTAGCACTGTTCACCTGCACTGTTTGGTGCATCCTGCCTCAGCCTCGGTCACCTGGTTGTTTCAGGGTCGTGTCCTTAAACCTGGGTTGCTACCTGGGGTGAAGGTTCAGCCTGACAGAATTACCCTACCCTCTCTCCAACCACAAAATGCTGGCTCTTACCAGTGTGTGGCAGACTCAGACACAGGTTCCATCACCAGCCGATGGGCATGGGTATCTATTGCAGGTATGCACACAGGCCACTCCCACTCTGACAGGCCACTCCCACTGTTACTTAGACAAACTATTGTGGAATTGTGCTTTAGTGAAAATGTTGTTTGGGATGACTATCACAGACCTTTGCTCCCTGACCTCACACCAATCAGGATCTTGAGAAACTGCCAGTATATTTCAAATGATCCCTGTTTTTATCTCTGTTGCAGAAATAATGTAAATACTAGAAACTATTAACTAGAAATTTATAAAGCCAACAATTTTTTTTTAAATCTTTACCTAGGGATGTGCGATATGATCAAAACTTCATGTGTTATATATCATTTCATATCCCATCAAAAATATATATAATATCATGATATGGCACATTATCTGTAAATTAAAAAAAAAATTGAACAAACAGTAATTTTGTTTCATTCTTAATCAGCACCTGTGGCTATTTTATGGAACTCATAAAAGAGGTATTTTATAAACATTAACCTGAGCGGTATGGTGGCGCAGTGATTAACTCATCCACCTCACAGGAAGAAGGTCCAGGGTTCAATTCTGGTCTTGGGCATTTCTGGGTGGAGTTTACATGTTCTCCCAGTGCTTACATGGGTTTCCTCCAGGTTCATTGTTTCCTCCCACATTCCAAAGACATGCACAGTGGGCTGATTGGCTGATCCAAATCACCTCTAGTTGTATGTAAGTATGAATGGTTGTATGTGTGTTGGCTCTGCAGTGGACTGGCGAGCAGAGTCGGCTGAGATTGGCACCAGCCTCCCCGCGACCCTAATAGGCTTATAGGGTATCTGGTGTGTGTAGTAATTTTTTCAGGGGTGCCTCCTCTGAAATTCTTGAGTAGGTGCAAATAGTGACAGCGCCATGGGACGATTGGATTACATTGTCATTTACTACTGGGTGGACAGAGGAACACTTGTGGTTAAGACCTTACCCAGGGGTCTTAGCACAGTAGGAGTCTAACTGAGACCGTGGTGGTGACAAGCATATTATGTTTTCGCCTTATCCGTGCATCTGTGCGTGTGTGCATGAATGTGTCTGTCAGAACTTCCTTGTAGACAGTCTTCTGAATCCCTCAACGGATTTTGATTGAACATTAATCAGTTACTTTTCTTACTAGTCATTCAATACTAAACAAGTACAGGTTATTATGGCAATGGTCAAGATCACATGTGAACATAGAAAAATCTTGTGAACACTCTGTCAGCTGTACTATTGCATGGATTTCGACCAAACTTTCACCAGTTCCTCATAACTGCATAAAAACCATTAAACTGGTACAGGTTTTAAGGGCAGGGGTCAAAGATCAGGGTCACAGATCAAGCACCCACTAAAGAGTTTTACGTTGGAGGCATACCAAGTAACTCATTGCTTTAAGTACCTCTGCCTTTCATTCATCTTGCTATTGCATAAAATTCCAACATAACATAAATAAATAAACAGGAATTATATTATTATTATTGGTAGTATTAGTGGAATTGTTGTTATTATTATTATTATTATTATTATTATTATTATTATTATTGCATTACCATTACATATTATATTGGTCTGATGTTATCATGTAGCCTGCAGTCTGTTCTTATATTAGAAGTTACTGTTTGATGGGAGATTATATTGAGTTGGTGTTTGTTTGTTTGTGTATGTGTGTGTGGGGGGGGGCAGCATGGTGGTGTAGTAGTTAGCACATCTGCCTCACAGCAGTAAGGTCCTGGATTCAATTCCCAGGCCCTGGTGTTTCTGTGTGGAGTTTGCATGTTCTCCCTGTGCTTGTGTGGATTTCCTCTGGCTGTCAGGTTTCCTCCCACAGTCCAAAAACATGCACATTAGCCTAAATGGCTGTTAAAAATTGCCCCTAGGTGTGAGTATGAATGGCTGTGTGTGTTGGCCCTGCAATGGACTGATGAGCTGTACCTGAGCTGTACTGCAAGTTCCCCCCCTTTGCTCATTGTCAGCTGCAGGCTCCCCACAACCAAATGAGAGAGAGAGAGAGAGAGAGAGTGTGTGTGTGTGAGTGAGATCATTCATTAATTCCAAACATTTATACTACCTTATTATTTTCCTTATTGTACTACAGACATATTGCTGATATTCTGACTGCTCATTGAAACAATGCTCATTCAAACATTTCTCCTCAAAAGTGAGGACATTAAGCTAATTGAACAATTTTAACAATTTTCTCATGTACAGAAGGGTGTGTCTAAATTTTACATTTTTTAAATTAATGCTGGCCATTGTGTGCCATATGGGAGAAATAGGATACATGGTAAATTTGACAAAAATTGTCATGATGAAACATTGCTTCAGGTTAGCAATGGTCTTCTCAGACCATTGCAGGGCCAATGCACATACAAACATTCACACTCATTCTCACACCTAGGGGAGATTTGGAACGGCCAGTTAGACTACTGTGCATGTTTTGGACTGTGGGGGGAAACCAGAGTACCCTGAGGAAACACACACGAGCATAGGGAGAACATGCAAACTCCACATATAAACACCCGAGCACAGGAATCGAATCCAGGACCTTCTTGCTGTGAGGCAGTTGTGCTAACCACTGCGCCACTGTTAATCAGTCATTCTGTATATTTAAATTAAGAAACTGTCACTCTGATGTTTGATATCAGCTTGCGTTCCACACTGAACATGGACCAGGGAAGGGAGAGCATTGCCTGAGGAGATCATATAGAAAGGTACAGGCAAGCGTGTTGAAAATGGAGAGGAGACCATAAAACAGTCTCCAAACAGATTTACTTTCCTGTCACTAAAGTAGCAGAATATTTAGATGTTTAAGATCCATGTGATTGTAAGCAACCTCCCTGGACACACCCACAAGAAGAAAATGAAGTCCAGATTGAACAGAAGGATAGTGTTTAGGGTTAAGGAAGAATCAAGGAAAACTTCCAAAGAGACCGCACCGTCTGACCGCACCATCCATCACCGTGTGAGTGATAGTGGTGAAACGCTCTACGTTTACAGATGAAAAACTTTTAAGGACATTAACGCTGAACTGTGAAACATTGAGGAGGATTAGATATGTTTTGGGACTCTGCTTTGCTGTGTCTAGCAAGACCTAACGTGAATCTGTACAAGGCACAATGAAAGTAAAGCTGTCTGAAGTGAAATATATGGCCATGTGTTGGCCTCATTCTTAGGTCATGAGTCCTCCAGCAGGTTAATGACCTAAAACACTGAACTAAAAGAAAAGTATGGCTAAGAGCAAAACATGGGCCCTGATCTGAATGTTCTCAGGCATCTATGGAAAGAGTTGATACATGGAGAAGGCACCCTTCAACACTGAGAAAGCTCTGACAGTTTTCTGAAGAAGAGTGGGCTAGACTACCTACTGACAGGCGCTGAATTTTCACTGAGAACCACAGAAACCATTTGCATTGATGATTGCCTCTAAACACTGTGCAACACAATATTAGGTTAAGGTAATTTATGCCATTTTTAACTAGAGGGACAATCACAAAGTGCAGGGTAACTCCTCCTTTCACAAATGGCCCCACCCTCCACAAGGTCTGATGAATATCAGATCAATAGCCTTTGTGTTATCTTGCTAACAGAATGCATAAACCAACCCCAACACTCCTTTCCCCCAATTCTTTTTAATGGTGGGGTAGATATTTATTATTGTAATAATGTTTTCCTCATTAATTATCAAATATAAAATTGTTGTCTAGTTTGTTTAATTGAGTTCTTTAAATACTTTAAGGTGAAAATCAGATGATGTTTTAAATCATATTGATGCAGAAATATAATGTGTGTGTGTGTGCTGCCGGGCCAGGAAACATTACTGTACAAATCAATTCCACAGCATGGACATCAGAATGAAAAAGAACAACCTACCAGACAGAAGGGTTTGTTTAACCTGCTCAGGCTAGTGACTCCAAATCAAGAACTGTGAATGGAAGAGAGTTTTTTTAGTCTATGCTCCTCATTACCAGTATCCTTTATTAGCCTGGAGGTTTCCTTTGTAGTGATGTGGGCTGATGTTGGATTTTATCGGCAGAACTTGCCTATGGCTGGTCAGATTGATTACTCAGACAGATAAAAGTGTTATTATTCAATAGAAAGGGCACATGCCCACTTGTCCACAGAACAATAAACTGATAAGGGCAGATCCTGCGTCAGAAAATTACTTTTTTTTGTTCGGCCAGCACGGTGATGTAGTGGTCAGCATGTCTGCTTCACAGCAAGTCCTGATTTCGAGTCCCAGGTTAGGTGAGGGCGTATCTGTCTGTGTTCTTAGCATGATTGCGTGGGTTTCCTTTGGGATCTCTGTTTTCCTCCCACAGTCCAAAGACATTCACATTAAGCTAATTAGCCTTTCTTTATTGCCCCTAGGTGTGAGTGTGAATGGTTGTGTGTGTATAGGTCCTGTGATGGTCTGGAGAGCTGTTCACGTTTACCCTGCCTTCCTTCAGAGTCGGTTGTGATAGTCTCCAGCCTCTCCGCGACCCTAGTAGGATTATGCGGTTCTAAAAATGAATGCATGCTTTATTTTATAATTTTACATTCGTCTGTATTTCACTGTACATTTAGATATTAAGGAGTTTGCACAAACCCATCGGAGGACTTTAGTAAAAAAGGAAGGGAACTCTGCTGTTATTGAGTGCCAGCTACCTTGGAGTAATCCCCCGGCTTCACCACGTTACAGAATACGGGGTAGATGGTTTGATGAGTCTACAGGTACAAAACAATAAAACAGAACTTAATATCTACTTCACAGAAAAAAAATTTAGAAGTTTGATCTCTGCTTTCACATATTAATATAAATTAATATTTTCTCAACCTGTGTTTATTTTTCAGATGAATATTTAATCCTTCCTTCTGGAAACCTTCAGATAGTCTCTGTTTCTTCAGAGCATCAGGGCATGTATAAATGTGGAGCTTATAATTCGGTTACCAGAGAGCTGAAGATGGAGTCCAATGGCACCAAGGTCTTAGTGAAAAGTAAGCTTTGGAGGAAATGCACAGCAATAGAAAACAAAACTAAGGGTTGTTTTGATCTGTATGGAGTGCATTTAGCTCAACCCTCTCCCCCTTCACAGATTCAGATGGTCCTTCCCATGTGGGGATAGTATATCCAATCAACTCTGTCAACCTAACGGTGGAACAGTCCACGTCCTTGGTTCTGGAATGTGTAGTCTCAGGAAGTCCCTCTCCTGTTGTTAAATGGTTGAAGGATGGCCAAGAGCTGCCTCTCGATCCCAGAGTTAAACTTCTTCATAGTAATCTGGTGCTCAGCGATGCTCAGCTAAGTGACAGAGGAAATTACACTTGCCTTGTTCAAGTAGAGGAAGATGCTGTGGCCAGTGCGAACTATTCTGTAGATGTACTTGGTGAGTTCAGACATGTGGAGTATTAAACTTAAATTACATATAGTTCTTACTTGAGTCAATTAAAGGGGAATTAAACCCAAACTTAATAAAAGCTTGCATGCACAGTCCATGTTCATACCCATCAAAACATACTATTCTTATTATACACATATTTACTTGATGATGGAAGATGTATGTATTTTCAGTGTAACAGGAGAGTTTTAAGGGTTTCATTTTCTGAAATAGACACCAGCCTTCCCACAACCTAGTAAGATTAAGCGGTTGGGCAAATGAGTGAGTGAGCGAGTCATAATTAAGAATTACAAACTCATAATTATGACTTACAATCCATACTTTACCACCTCCTATTTAGTGCAATACATAATTATTGTCCTTTTTTCAGTATTTTGTAATGTGCATTTACCCCCCCCCCCCCCCCCACCTTTGTTCTGTTTGTGCTTTGCTCTTACATAGTTTATTCTTTACTGTTGGTTAATATATTGTATTGGCTCACAGGCTTGTTCCAAATAAAATCTTTTGTACCTGTACAGTGACAATAAAGAGATTTTATCTTGTGCAATAAGAAAGATTAATATGATTGTTTTCTTGCTCCCCCTCAGGGCCTCCTACAATAATTAGAGGTTTAAGTGACCAGACTGTGAAGTCTGGCTCATTTGTGCAACTCAGTTGTGCCGGGTTGGGAAATCCTGTCCCTAACATCACTTGGCTCTTTAACTCCGCCCCTGTTTCATCCTCACCACGACTCCAGTTATCGAACTCCACCCTGAGTATTTTCCCAGTTACTGCTCAGGACCAGGGCATGTACCAGTGTATGTTTGAAAATAAGATTGGTTCTTCACAATCAGCTGCCAGACTCAGCGTTCACCCGGGTATGATTGATTGATTGATTTATCTATTTATTTATTTGTTTGTTTGTTTATTTATTTATTTTTATCAGCAGAAAATTTCAGGTTGTGATATTGTGATATATATCAAATCTCATTTCATAGAATCTTTCAGATTCATTACACAGCATTCTCAAATTTATAATTGAGTGTGATTATGGGCGTTGGTGAGGGATTTATGAGTCTAGTGTTTGAAGGGTGTGTGAGGATGCCAGGCGATGTTGAGGTGTTGGAAGAAAGACGAGCACAGACAGGCGGCATTTTTGGCTGCAGCAGTCCTGGGGGAGGGTTGCAGGATCAGAGAGGTCTTTTTGTAGGCAGCACAAGAGCCATGAGAGTGAGCTTTGTGTGTACTGTCATGGATAAGCACTTGAACAGTGGAATGTAAGGAGTAACTGCACAAGGTTATGATGAAAAGCAGACCACCCAACTGTTAAACTTACATCCAACTGGCCTTCTACTTATTAACACACACCTATCACACACATAAACATCGTCACAAAGCCTCTAACTCTGTTTATCAGCATTGCTGTGCATTTCTGAGAATGATTAATAAAGACACAGATATGCAAACTTTATTTAAAAAAAAAAAAAAAAGACTGCTGTGATTAGTTCCAAATGCTGTTTTTACTTGGCTCGCATGACAGAGAAAATATGGCTTTGATAAAATGCAGGTCGGCTCAACATCATATTTGTTTATGTGAAGATATTCGTCTCAGGCACTGAAGGAGTACATTATGGAAAAATATTGCAGGGTCAGATGTCCTTATAGATCTGTTATTACAGCCCCAGAAATGTACCATAAAGTAAAAGCTCTTTTACCAGATCACATGTTCTGCTATTAAAAAAAACCTGCTCAGTTTTTTCTCCAAAACTGGAACAGATATGTGACCCAGTCTGGCAAAATGAGTCACAGTGACCAAAAATTCAAAATTGAGTTAGCCATACCATTTAAAAGAGGAGACTTTAAGCTTTAAAATGGTATGGCTAACTCAATTTAGAATTTTTGGTTTTGCCAGACTGGGTCACATATTCCCAACCTGTTCAGATCTGGGAAGGAATACACATTCCAGTTTATCAGGCACCATATGCAATCATTTAGCCTTAGCAGCAGTTTAGTGTAGTCAGTACATCTACCTTAGGAGGTGGCACTAATAAAATTCTCTGTTAGTGTAGCAAGTAAATGGCGTGCTGTTTGATCATATACATGCAGCCGGAGCAAACACCTACAGTCCTTGGTTACTATAGGAGTCCAGTAGGATTTGCAGAATTAGAGAACACACCCACTTCTGGTTTAAGAGTACAGATTATTTTCTGCTCTCTGTGCATTCGTATCAACTGCAGCAGGCTTGTTGCGTGTGCATGTGTGTGTGCGCGCATGCGTGTGTGTGTGTGTGTGTGTGTGTGTGTGTGTGTGTGTGTGTGTGTGTGTGTGTGTGTGTGTTTCTTGTGTTGCCAT
>JAOUQZ010000031.1:9203652-9225240 GCA_028564935.1 Neosilurus hyrtlii
GTGTGTGTGTGTGTGTGTGTGTGTGTGTGTGTGTGTGTGTGTGTGTGTGTGTGTGTGTGTGTGTGTGTGTGTGGAACTATACAGCATGGTAAGGAGAGGGAGAGAGGGGTGGAAAGGTTGTGAATGAGGACAGTGAGAGTGTAGAGCTAGTTTAAGGCTCTGATTGTTGCTGGTATTTTATAAGTGTTGGGTGGAATGCGTGTGCATTTGTTTTAAGCCCAGCTGTTGCTCTACAGTTACCAGTCAGGAGGCTTTGAGGTTATGAGGTTTGTTTTGTAAAGTAAACCAGTGCCATGCACCCAGAGGCAGTCCAGATTAGATTTCATACCTTAGTCCAGCTGTACACCATCAGCTGGGTACAATAAAAACTCTGAATGCTGTACCTCCCCCACATTCAGCCGTTTTCTGTTTGGCTCGTAGATCCTGTGTATAAATTAGAGAGAAAGACACACAGACACACATTATCTCAAGGTCTCTGTAAAGTTTCATCTTCTAGCTGCCAAGTCTGTATATGATGCAGCAATGTTTCCAACTTTTGTTCATTACAAAATAGATCATGTTGGCTACAGTTAGCATTCAGGTAAAGGAGGCAGTGCCGTGGTTTTCATAATGTAATCGGCGCTGTCACTGCACACACATTGCTATAAAAGCGCCATCACTGGATGAATTTATATCAACAGGAAACATTTTCATTCAATCACTGTACAGATCACGTGTGATGCACAAATGCAATGAACTAACATTGTGGCGAGGTTTCCTGGTTGAACACACGATTCATACACCCTGAGTAACAGCATGGTTGGGAACTACAAGCTGGCACTGTGCGCGATTGTGATTTCAAATCACACTGCCCCTGGGCGTGAGTGTGAGTGTGAATGGTTGTGTGTGGGCTCTGAAATAGGCTTCAGCCTCCCCGTGACCCTAGTAGGATTGCGGGGATATGAATGAGTGAGTGGGTGAGTTTCCTACAGGGTCCCTTGTTGACGTTTTTTAGTGTCATTAATAGCTCAGGCGATTGCCCTAAACTCAGTGCTCAGTCCTATTAGTACAATTAACTATTAAATATCTAGTTTTATTGTTCAAGAGTAGCATATTAAAGCATATTAATCAAAACTGGTAAACAAATGTTTATATGCATAAAGGGATTACTTAAATATTACTGTTATTAGAAAGAATATATTTTTAAATCCACTTATTTATTTAAATTGATATTCACATGAACCCAAAACAACTGTCTTAACAGAACCTTGGAACAACTACACTACTGCTGCTACTATAGAGACACAGCCAGCTGTCCATCCAGTTCAGAGTGATGAAGGAAACGGGCTGCTCCTGTCTTTGGATGATGGTCTTGGTGATGTCAAAGGTTCATTCCCAGAGAGGACCAATGTCAAGCCCACTCCAGAGGCTCCAATCATTATCAGTCCACCACAAACACACAGACCCAATTCATATGACCTAGAGTGGCGTCCGGGGCGAGACTGGGGCCGACCAATCAGTGCCTATTTTGTTAAATATCGCAAGGTGATTTCAAATCTTCACTTTATTTGGAAGTGCTCTTTGGAGGCCATTCTTTATTTTTGTGTATTAGTGATTTATAATCTCACATTTAAATTTATTTTAAAAACTGCCTGAAATACTGAAATTGAGTATATACTTGGTAACCTTGCAATATGTTGATTTAGTCAAGGAATATCTGATGTTATATGTGGTGTGTGATTTAATATTAAATATCAACATTAAATGCTTAAGGGGTAATCACTAGTGTAAGGTACAGTAACCAGGCACAAATGGATTATTTTAACTTGACTTGGTTATAATGAAATGTATTGAATGAACATTTTGCCCATGTTAAAGAGAAATATTTTTCAGGTTTTCAGGATTTTTTTTTAACATGATACCATGCATGGACCACCTCCAAAATTGAATGGGTTCTTTCCAGGCCCAGGCCCTGCCCCTCCACCAAATTTGATGAAAATTAGATAAGTATTTTTTGCACAATCCTGCTAACAGAAAAACAAACAAACAGATGTCAGTGAATACATAGCCCCTACCAAGTGGAGGTATTAATACAGTGGATCAGTAACAGTTTGAATGCACCTCTTTAAGAAATTTTCAAAAAGTCAGATTATTCCAATTTGTTTAGTACAACTGACAGAATTTGATTTGACCTTTTAAAATTGAGTTGAATTGAATAAATGTATAGTTTTAAAGTATTGGTGATATTTTATATTAATTTTAACTGATCTAATTTGTTTATTTTGCTTGCATTCTACTCAAAACTATCCGTGCACATTGTGCACCTTGATTTTTGAGTATTAGTAACTTGTTTGACTTGACAGATGAAATAACACATGGCATTTCCATGTGTATTATAAAGCATGTTCATATTAAATCACACACCATGGCTCCTCCTGTTAGAACAGTCACCACAACTTCATCTGTATTATCCCTGTTAACCTTATTCGATCAGAAATAGTGTCTGTTTTGTATGTAATCAGGTGCTCAGTACTAAGTGATCTTTCTTCTTTTCTCTGACATAAAATTCAGCAACAAATAGCATAATCTCTCATTTCCATGGAATGCTATTATAGATTAATTAACTTGCTAGATACAGTGGTACACACACAATTACAACATTCAACAAGAGCACATGTAGAATATAAAAATTAGGTATTCAGCACCCCCTGCTGCTCCTCTTTACTACCACACTACCAAAAAATTGGATTTATTTGATTGTATTTAATTTCTTTTCATTTAATTTCACTTCATTTCACCCCACTTATTATAAGAGAGATTTTTAGAAATTTTGAGATTTTTTTTTTTTTGTGAAGCTATCAGTCTGTAGATTTTTATCAAAATTAAATAGGAAATATCTTCTGGTGATTACCTACCCATCATACAAATGTCAGATTTGTTTGTTGAAGGGCAGTTGCTAACAGACAGACATACAAACAGAGATGAAAACACAAGATCATTAGTGGAGGTAAATATTTTGATTTTATAATAATTAGTAATATGATTAAAACCTTATAATTGAACTAAACTTTTTCCTGTGGCAGTTTCTCAACATGCCATCAGCTTCCCAGCCCATATTTGCAGAGTTGGACATAAAATAATTTTTATCTGCAGCACAAATTTATCTGTACACAAAAACAAACCCAGCATCACTGTGCACTGATTTAAAACAATAAAATATATCTAATAGCTTACACTTGTTACAGATTGGGATACAAATTTCAAATGGCTGACACATGCACTTGTTGCTGACCAAAACTTTATTAGACCAATGCTAATAGATGGTGTTTAAGGTTCCTCTGCCACACAGTTTGGATGAAGTAGTGCACTCTGAGTTCATTATATTTATTATTTGAACTTTTCTGACTTCACCACAGAATGCACCATCATTTCGTTGTGTTCATACGGTTATCAGTGTTGAACCAAGCAGCTATATTCCTTATTAACCGAGTTAACCTGGCCTTCCTAGATGCATCCGTATTAATGAGCCATCTCCAACTGAAACAATTTTAGTTCCTGAATAAATGTACATTGAAATACACCTGAGAAAATAAACAAGTCTTGCAAAAGCCCAAGCTACCCCTTGCATCTACTGCACATGCTCTAGTGTGCAGATGCTGGTTTAGATAAAAATAATTTCATTTCTATATAATACAAAGTTTAGATCTGGTTCTGTTCAATGTAACATGAAACCTAATAAAAACAACCACTGAATCAGACACAGGCAGGATGTGGATTAAAACTTTGTCAAAAAAAGATTTCTTTTACAGAGTGCCAATACAGTTAAAGACTCATATAAGTAAAGCTAAATAAAAATATGTGGCTGCTCACAAAGTAACTTAATACCTATGATACACACTCCTGTTTTTCCCTGTCCTTATGTGGTGTGCATGGTCCAGCAGAAAATCAGATCAGAGCAAATTCATCCATGATTTTATGTTTTTAAATTGCCACACTGGAGATTGGGTCTTTTATGCTCATTTGGCCACACTAAAATACACAAAATGACTTACTGTTTTACTAATACGCACAAAGTCAACTAGCTTAATTTTTTTAACAGTGAAAAGATTTATTTTAAACTTTACTCACTAATTATTTTTCTGTCAGATATACAGCTACTAATTGAATACATTTTAAACTCCAGCCTCCTGTTGTTGGTGGTGTTATTTAAAGCTGTGTGAGTGCATTCAATGGCAGGAATTTTGAGGATTGTGATCTCCATGTTGACATTATCAAAAGCAGGAAACAATCATGGAGAATCAAACATCTTCACAGCAGCACTTATTAAAGTCTTTAAGTTTTGTCTGCAGGAGAACACTATTAACCAAAAAGAAGACCTGTTCTGGCCCTACCACACATAGTTTTGATGACAAAATTGGGTAAAATAAAAACAAGAGAGAAAAAACCCCACACAAATCCAACATCAGACTATCTGTTCATTATGGAATCGAATCTTTTATTTCCTCTGTATGTGATATCTGCTGATGTATGTTGCTATATATTGCCACCAGCCTCTGTTTGTGTTTGTATGCTGCTATAGGTGGATGAGATGGGCAACGTGGTGGGCAGTTGGCACACTGTGCGTGTTCCAGGTAGTGAAAGGAGCCTCCCACTGTCAGATCTGGATCCTTCCAGCCTGTACGAGGTGCTGATGGTAGCTCGCAGCAGTGCCGGTGAAGGCCAGCCTGCCATGCTTACCTTTCGAACAGGAAAGGGTAAGGACTGCAAAGATTTTTACATATAAACTCATGGGAATGTCTGCAGTGTTAGGTTTGGATATAGAACATAGTTGTTCTATTTGGGTTTTTTTTTCCAATTGTGTCACTGAAACATGTTGCGTTTTCTCTTATTATATATTCTTATCTGCAGAATAGCTACTTGTACTTCACAAAAAAGTCCAGAAGTCTTTAAAGTGGTGTGGATGTGTTAGGAGACTCCTCCAGAACATTTAACATTTATAGTAATGTGATATTTGCATAGTACATATGAAGTTATGAGAGGTCTGTCTTTAGTCTCACTGAAATGCTATGGTATTGTTTGTCTGGAAATCTGTGGTTTTATTAGACTGGTTTGTTGTTGTCTGTGGACTCTAAAAAGGTCCACATAATGAAAAAAGATCCATTTTTTTCTAGAGTACGGTGTGGTACAAGTAAACAATTACACTTTTGAGACGATTCGTGCATGGGATCATGTTAAAAAATCCATTTAAGGTCAATAAGGTTGAGAAAAACTAAGTGTGAGAGAGAGAAAGAAAATTCATGTCTTTAATAAAAGGTTATTTATTTTTACCAATAAAGCGCACTGTTTGGAACAGTTTGTTTGTTTACATAGGCCTTGTTTACATGTACACAAGTATTTGTAAGTCTTGTCTGTTGTTATGCGTTCAGCCCTTTCGCCGTTCACACACAAACAGTATTTTAAGTCACTGAAAATCTACCTTTTACAAAGCTCCCTCCAGGCTGAGGATTCTCAGAAACTCCATCTCCATAGTGACGTGTAGACATGGAAACCAGTGTGTGTGCTGTTATCTGCTTTGTTTGACATCAAGTGAGAGCCATTATCATCTTTGTTTACATGAGTTAATTTTGTGCAGTGGCAAATCAAGGTAAAACAGTGCTTGCTGTAACCTTGCTAACAGTTTAGACATAAACATACAGATTATCTGCTACTAGAGGAACAAAGCCATCAGAAAGCACTATGGAGGGCATTCAACACTCCCACGACACACATGCCACTGCCAGAACCATCAGCTTTAGATGAGGTCTGGTTGTACTTTTAGCTTGCAAAACTCCAAGTCCATGTCTTACTTAGTTTTGCTAACTTTATATCTAAGTGTGATTTTGTGGAATAACTGCATACTTCTTTTTTTAAAGCTTTTGATTAGCCAGCATATTTTACAGTTAGGGTTTATCTCCAGTTGGTTTGGCATGTCCTTGAAGGTGGTTTATGTTTTCATGTGGTCAGATATAATGCAGTGCTCATGTGGTGAGGCTTATTTACACAAACAACCCATGTTTGTGTGGACAAGGCATTAGTGGCATTAGTAGAGTACTATTTAGTAGCTATTTTATTGAGCTAAAGTACAATATGCTATGCCTTGAAATCAATGTACATTGAAACATATTTTGGCGAGCCGATTTGTCTCTACTACAGGTATTACGAAACTTCAACCCACACATCATTCACTGTGAATTGCTCTGAACATGAATCTAATCATACCAGGCTCAAAAATATTTACAGAAACTTTTTATATAATATTTTTATATTTTTCAAATCCACCCGATTTGCAGATTACTACTGCACACATGACCCAGACATCGTCTCTCACCAAAATACTATGGAATATTTTACGGATGTGAATTAGAAACAGCTATGGGCTCACATGGACATTACCAAGAGTTTGTAGTAGGGAGCAGGGTAATGTGTGTGTAATGTCTGGGCTCTGTGACTCAGTGTTACTCATAACTCATAAGTTTCCCTTTCCAACCACTACTGAATTATTTACCATTGATATGCTTAACTTAACAGTTAATATGAAAGGTCCTTACATTTTGTTATTATCACACTGTCTCGTATTTCCCCATGTAAGTGGCATATTTAAATATTAAAATATTATTTGTATATTTAATTATTCTTTACGTCCTGTGATGTACATGGCATATTTCTGTCATTCCTGTGGTGTATCTGTGAGTGGTGTAAGGGAAAGTTATGAAGTACTAAGGTGTATGAGTGGTGTATGATGCTCTACCATGGTGTAACCTTTTTTTTGGCGTATTGTTTATTTTTTCTCTTATGTTTGACTCTGCTACTGCGATTGGTGTCCGTCGTTTCAGAGCAGTTAGCACATTCACATTTCAAGTCACAGTCAAAAGATGATTTGGGCAAAGAGCAGCTACCTGTCAGCACAGATTTCATGAATGATGAGTCAGGATCAAGCGTTTCTTATATGGAGCAACCATGCATGTTTCGTTTTCGTTTCATGTTTTTAGTTAAAATTGACCTGGCAGAGAAATAGCAGCCCTCCCCATAAGCCTTATATAAACTTGTTGCACTGTTAGTGTATAATTCCATGCACTTTCAATACAGCATTTTTAAGGCAGTCTGACATACAATGCATACATGTATTTAAAATCAATCCACTGTATCTGTAAATCAACCAAAGAACAGCCCTGTATAATAATAATAGCGACACACACATTGAGTTAAGTGTTTGTCACTTCCATTTGAGAACAGACAGCGGTGTGCAACAATGCATGGCTAGTCTGTAAGCCTAAATGAGGCATATAGCCCTCCACACTGTATCAGCACACTGTAACTTCTATCCATGGAAAGCCTAACACAGACATGAATCACTGCAGATCTCTTTCCTGAACTTCTCTGCTTATTGAGAGTCACGGTTTCTTTATCATCATTGCATGTATACACAATTAAGAGGGTCAGTTGCACATCCAGTTACCCTAATGTGCATGTCTTTGGACTGTGGAGCATGGGAAGAACATGCAAACTCCTACAGAAACACCCAAGTCTGGGACTCGAACCCAGGACATTCTTACTGTGAGGTGAATGTGTTAATCACTATGCTCTAATATAAAAATCAGTAAGTAGTAAATATAATATTGTACAGTTCTGTTTATAATATGCTGAGTTCAGTGGGTTGTAATTTTTGGGTAAAAACGGTTGTGTGGTCCGTGCTCTGATGGACCTGTATCTCTTTTCTGAGAGGAGAACTTCAGGCCATTCATGTGCTAGGTTATGTGAGTCCTTTATGAGGTTAGATAGATTCTGTAGCTGACAGGATGTGTAGGTGTCTTCCTTACTGGGTAGATGCGTATTCATGGTAGTCTCTGCATTTTTCTGATTCTGCAGAGCTGTCTTTTCAGATGCTGTACTGTAGGAGTAAAGTCAGTACATTGTCAATAGGTCAAAGATAAGACGTCTATGTGCTAGATTAACTTTCCTGAGAGTTCTCAGGTAGTGAAGTCGATGTTGTGCTTTTTTAAGCAGTGAGTTTGTGTTTAATGTCCAGTTGAAATCTTCAGAGATGCGAGAACCCTGGGCTCAACACACAGCCTTGGGGGGCTTCTGTGCTCGGTAAAAGAGTGGAGGAGTAGTGGAGGTCCATCCTGATTGACTGTGATCAGTTTGTTAAAGCATTGTATTTCCAGAAGCAGATGATGTGCTGGAGGCCTTGAACAGGCATTTTGGGAAATTCTGGGCTTGATGGGATTAAAACCAAAGCTAGAATCCACAAACAGCAGCCTGCACGTTCCTTGCTGTTCCTGGTAGAGTAATACAGTGTAATGGTCAGTGGAAATGGCGTTCACTGTTGATTTGTTGGATTTGTATGCATATTGCCGGGAGTCTACTGTGGATGGGAGAGCAGTCTTGATGTACATAAAGACATTGATATTCTGGAGCATCTGACATCAGCAGGCTGTATAACGAGTACCTTCCCTTGCCCTTTCTCCTTTTGTCTCCCCTCTTTGATTTTAGAGAAGAGCTCCTCCTCCAATAAGAACCCCTCCAAGGCCCCATTTTTGTCATTACCCGAGAAAGTTCCTGAAGACAAAACCATCAATAAGCACTATGGAGTGGTCATCCATGATAGAGGTAAACTTATAAGAAGAATGATTCTTAAGTTTAAATATTGTATATCTGATCATAACGGAGAGTGCATGTTATGTACGGGATAATGTACAGGGACATACAAACACTGGTGGTCTTCACTTTGCGACAGAGTCTCTATCACTCTGTCGGGAATCATTTCACAATGACTTGTTGCTAATTTGGTGCGATGACAGGCTCGTTGTACATAATCCCACTTATTCGACAACTATTTACTAATGAAATCAATTCTTTGACACAAAATACTGATTTCAAAATATGTTCTTGATATTGAAATTATTGTTTTGCTTCTACTAATCACACGCTCCATGACTTGTGAGTGGCACACTGAAAAGGTGCGCGACTATCAACCTGGTTCGAATCCAGGTTGATTCCACATCCATTCCTGACGAGGTGTCCATGGGAGCTAATTAGCCGAGCTCTCACAGGAGGGAGGGATTGCATATGTTCACTTCTTTTCACTTACAGTGATCACCAGCCAATCATCAGCATCTGTGAACTCATTCAAGCATGAGTACGAGGGGTCGGATTGCACTTTCCCTCTGAGTGTGTTAGGTCACCCCCAAAATACGCATGCACAGCAGTTCAAAAAGAGGCGGGTGGCAGCATTGCATGTCACGGAGGGGGCATGTGCATGCTTACACCCCTCCCTAGTTGGTGGTGGTCGTGTAATAGGGTAGTTAATAATTGATGGATGGGAAATGGATACGAGTAAATTCTTCCATAACAGTGGTCTGCCATACTTAACAGTGGTGTGTACAATGGAAAGATTTGACCAATTAAAATCCAGTATTCATTTGAGCAATACAATAAAATAGTGAGCATGTGAATGTATGTGTTTCTGTCTGAGTGACTCTGAGTGTGTGTGTTTCTGTATAAGTTTCTTTGAATAAACACTAATTTACACTTTACACTATGTATCATGTTTTATTTATTTATTTGTTTGTTTTTACTAACCCACTCTCTTCTCTTTGGTTTCTCTCTCTTTCTCTATTTGCCTCTGTCTGTCTCTGGCCCAGAGCCCATTCAGTAAGTACATGCTCCACTCTGGCATGGGGTTTGTCTATGTTGTGTGTGTTTCTGTTTATTTTTTCTTTAGTGGCTCTTTTTCTCTGTGTGTATTTGATTTTTTTTTAAATGATGGATGTTCAACTCCTTCCACTTCAACGGAAACAGGGTCATTTTTCACATTCAGTTTAGAAACTAGAATAATCACGTTACGTTTCTTGTTATGGTTTCAAATTTACTTAGTTTGTTTTGTCTTGCAGTTCCTGAGGCCCCGGATCGGCCAACTATCTCTAAGGCATCAGAGAATTCTGTTTATGTCACTTGGATCCCACGGGCCAATGGTGGTTCTCCGATCACAGCTTTCCGTGTAGAGTACAGGAAGGGCCGTAATGCAGATTGGATCGTAGCTGATGATAAGATCTCACCTCTCAAGCTTTCTGTGGAAGTGCGAAACTTAGAAGCAGGTAGAGTTGCACACATCCAGTAAAATACCTGCATCTAAAGCAAACCCTAAAATATCTTTTAGCTTTAATCTCAGTAAGAATTTGTTAACCATTCGTTTGTCCAGGCCATTCGTGTGAATATGATATCTCAAGAATACTTTGACAGATTTTATTCAGTTTCTGCACAAATGCCAACCTTGACTAAAGGATGAACTGATTAGATTTTAGAGCTCAAAAGTCAAGGTCACTGCAGCCTTCCCACCTGGTGAAATGTAACAGTTAGGCAGTACTTCTAGTTGTATCCACTGTAGAATATGTAATTTAATGATGTATTATTTTCACAGAGACTGAAAGAGGACATAAGCCAGAACTCGAAATCTTGCCTGCAAGCTTATAGATGTTAAACATTTCTCCCAGCTGTTCTAACAGTGAAAGTGTGTTTCTGTAATCTCTAAAGATATGAGTATGTAACATTTAGAGTATGTGAAACAATCATGGTTCAGGAAAATTAGGAAGAGGGAGGCATGCTTTCCAACAACTCACAGGAGTGTTTTATTTACAATTTCTACACTTTTCAGTGACTTTATTCCTTTCAGTAAATACTCACACACAAACACAACTCTGTTCTCTGTGCTGTTCATCTCTCTCTCTCTCTCTCTCTCTTTCTCCCTCCCTCTCTCGCTGCCCCCCCCCCCTCTCTTTCTCTCTTTCTCTGAATATTAAATGTGAAGGCTTCAATTACGTTATATTTGTTACTACGAGCTCGATGAAATGTTTTGACTGTGGTCAAGTAGGAAATCTATTAAGAGTATGTCCGGAAAAACAGCCAGATCCTGAAACTGCAAATGAAAGAAGTCCAACGAGTGCAACAGATTCTGTCGGGGCTAATGAAACAATGGGCGAAAATGATACTCAGACCACGCAAGTGGTACAAGGTCAGTTAAAAGAAATGACTGACTTGGGGCAAAATAATGAAGCTTCTAAAGATGACCAAGGACCTTCAGAAGATACTGGTGATTTGTTGACTGGTGAGGCAGATGGGGTGCGCCGAGTAGCTCCGACCCTTCTCAAAACATTGAACGCTGGTTTTGTCAGGCTGCTGATAACAGTTCCTCAATGGACACTAATAAAGCACCCTTTAAAGTGCCTAAAGAGAGAAAGAGAAAAGCAAAAAAGACCGATCTTGCCTCAAATCAAACTGATGTGGAAAGTTTGAATACGTGTCTGTTTGTAGCGTAACCTACAGTCTCCGCCAGAGTGGTTCTCAAATCAAGTATACACTGCTGTGGATATTAATGGCTTTCCTTAAGAAAACCAAAAATGCCCAGAGGGTTAAAATTGATGATTATTTTCCTGACATTGAGATATTTATTGACAAAATGACGTTGTACATAAGAGAAGGCGAATTTGCTGATACAGATATATTTTGCCTTAGGAAAAAAGGTTACCAAGCTACATGCCAACATTGATAAAAAAAAAATCTATGGCCCTTTGAGTCACGATGCACATGTTCTTTTTTTTTCTCTTCTTTTTTCTTTCTTTTGCTTGATTTTCATGTTGAATCACTAAATTTGAATGGGGCAAGACAGATTAAAACGGTTACATTTGTTTGAAATAATGAAGCAGAAACATATAGATGCTATTTTCTTACAAAAAACACTTTTGATGGCAAAGTTTTTTTTAAAGTCATAATGCAGCAAATAGTTGTGGGGTTGGAATGCTTTTTTTTTTTGCACAGCTGCAATCTTATTTCATGTCAAGTAGAAGAGACCTTAAAGGGTAGACTCCTTAAAGTAAGAAAACAGTTTGAGAATGATTGATACGTTTCCGTTTGTGTTTACGCACCAACAATGGCTATTGATGGAATGGTTTTCCTTAATACACTGGGCAATGTTGTGAGTTACAGTGATCCTAAAGAATATTTTTTTTATTGGTGGCGATTTTAATTGTACAGATGTCTTAAACAGGAATCATATTGAGCCTCATATGCCTTCAAGGAGGAGACTCATTGAGTTAAGCACTACTTACTGATATTTGGTGAATTTTTCACCAAGGTCAGAGGCAATACACATGGGCCCACAATAATTCTCTGTCATTAACCAGACTTGGTTTTATAGTTTTAAACATCATCTAAGTTTCTACAAAAGTAGTTCAATTGTACCAGTGGGTTTCTCATATCATTCCATGATTTTATTTACCTTGTCTTTTAGTTCAGTTAATCCCAAAAGTACATATTGGTATTTTAATACTGCGCTATTGGAAAACTATTTTTGAAAAGTTTTTTCCTTTTTTTAAAATAAGTTTAGAATGGTTAGTTATGGGACATGGGTAAAGAAAAGTGTGCCAGCAGTATACATTCAATGTCACTAAAAGTCTAACCTTTTCTTTAAAAACAATAGAGGTGGAAATGATGAAACTTTAAAATCTGGCTGACACCTCAGATGATCAACAATATATTGAGAAATGAAGAAACTGAATTAAATAATCTTCTGGAAAAAAGGCTCAGGGCGCTTTGGTCCACACTTAAGAAATGTTTCAGAGATGGATGCCCCTTCAAAAAATTTTTTTGGCTTAGAACGCCAATATGGGCAAAGAAGACATATACATGTAATCACAGTCAGGGGTTCTATTAACTGAATCCTCTGATATAAGAAAACATGCCACTCACTTTTACTCTGATTTACTGAAAAGTGAACATGAGGAAAAATTTAATTTGAGCCGTATGTTCCTCAATGATTTGCTAAAACTTAGGAAAGATATGGCTGAGGAACTTGACAGAGCATTAAATCTGGAAGAGCTGCATGCAGCAGTTGTGGGAATGAAAAATGGGCGAACATCTGGTATAGATGGCTCACCTGCTGAATTTTAAAAGTGATTTTGGTCAGTTATAGGGAAGGATTTAGTGGATATGTTGAATGCCAGTGTGGCAGAGAGAAAGCCGCCTCTAAGTTGCCGCAGAGCGGTCCTTATCCTGGTGCCTAAGAAAGGTGACCTAACTGACCTGAAACAGTGGCGCCCTCTGTCCCTTTTGTGCATTGACAGTCGAATATTTTCCAAAGCTCTTGCTACAAGACTGAGTAAAGTGTTGGAAGAAATTATTCATGGGGACCAATTATTATGTCAAGGGATGTTCTGAGCACATCCATGGTATCAGTATTTGGCTGGTACTGGCCCAGAACACTGGATTGGATATCTAAGGGGAAAAAAAAAATTAGGATATTTGCAGTGCTTCAGTAATGGGTAGTACCATTACACATGGTGCATGTTGTGGAAATATTTTGCTTTCTATTCTTCCACAGATATTATTCTAATTGTCTGTACACTTCAAAGTGAAATAAGATATTGTATGGATATCAGTATTGGCAGTTAGGCAAAGTTCTGATATCTGTATGGGAGGTGAAAAAGTGTTATAGGAATATCTGATTTTATTATCTAAGTAGGCCACTGCATATGCACTGTGTGGGCAGAGAATTATCTCTGTGAGTTATTAAATAGTTGGCAAACAGTCCAAACAGAAAGGTGACAAATTAGTCGAACCCAAATGGAGTGGAAAAGGCTGTTTTTTCTCAGAAATTTTGGAGTCAAGGGAATCTGCCTACATGCAGAGCTGAGACAGACTGTGGTCTTACCCTAAAAAAATGACAAAAATGAGAAGATCATATTTTTACAGATGTGGATAAGGTCTATGTGTGCCAGGATGGTCCCTTCATCTTCATTATGACCCTGAATCATATCATGAGCATTATCCCTGATTTTTTTTTATATTACAGAAACTTTCATGTCATTTTTCACAAAAACAGCTTTTTGTTGGCTACACCACTCTGATTCTCAGCCCTTCATATCGGATAGTTAAATCAACTGTTGAACAAAAGCAAGCCACGCCTAACTAATCATGCAGCTCATTGGAAGGTTGAGAATAGCACTAGCACCACTTTGTCAGTGACACTCCTCAGCCAGCAGCCACCTTCAGCAGGTATTGTGAAGCTTTAAGGCAAAAGCAAACAAATGGCTGATTGATGTTTTTCCAGCATGCAGCCAACCCATTGCAATAGGGTCCGCTTAATGTCTAGGTGCTCCTACAGTTCTGTGATAGGGAGCTGGGGTTCCTCCTGATAGGAGCAGCAATAAGTGGACCACCCACTGCGAGGGTGGCTTCAGGACTACTTCAGGGTTGTCTCGGTGAGCGTGATGTGGACGTTTTGAGAGAAGGTTGATGACTCCATGTTGCTTCTTCCTCAAGTCTCAAACCAGTGTGTCACTCAGGTGTCACAGCAGACCGGGACATCTCAAACTTTTTGTAGCCAGGGAACCCTTAATATGGAAAATCAATTCTACAAACTTCAGCATATTTTCTTTATGAATGTTATTTAAATGGGTATAATAAAATTTAGTCTGTTTATTAAAGCCAAAGATCCATTCTCTTTAAGTGACTCACCAACATTGGCAGCCTCTATGCTTAATTTCCTCTTGCAGGTCCCTGAACTCTACTTTTAGGGTCTACTGGCATATACTGTACCACATCATTCTTGAACACATTTAATTAATAGCATATAGTTTAGTATTTTCAATGTTCTGTTTACAGGTTCCATCTACCGTTTCCGTGTTATTGCCACAAACATCTATGGTGAGAGTCCCCACAGTACCACTTCAAGGCCATACCAGGTAATGATTACAAGTTCACCTGTGTCCAATCGACCTGTGGCTGGCCCTCACATCTCCTCCACTGACGCTGTCAGTGACACACAGATCATAGTGCGATGGACTGTGAGTACTGCAGAGGCATGAATGCAAGGAATCAAGTTTATTATTGTCAGTTTTATACGTTTCTGTGTACAAGCCAGGTGCTAAATTCTTTATTTGTAGTACCAGATGTTCTGTTTTTCCTTCCTACCTATGACTTGGCACAGGAAGCTTACAGACTATATACCCAGCATTGTTTCATTAATGTCAAATCACGCAAATCAGCTCTGATGTAAAACATTATATGTAAGAACATATCTGTGTATGTATCTTTTGCCAACAGTCCTTGGTTTTAAATGCAAAACTTTTACCATCATCCACAGGGGTGCAAGAGTAGTTGTTTGTTTGCTGTATCATGATGCACTTATAGGGACCAGAGTAGCCTGTGGACACAGTTGGAGAATGTCTTTAATCAATCAATTAATTAATTAATTAATTTAATGTTTAAGGGAAATTAAGGAAAAACGTAGTGAACGAGAGACAGAATGTGGTTTGATTCTCTTCAGGTTTCTCTGTGGAGTATACTTCCAGCTTTGGTTTAAAAGTCAATTTGGGTAATTCTGCATTTTGGTAACTTCTATGTCTCTCTTTTTGGTTCTCTCCCATAGTATACCCCTTCCAGTAACAACAATACCCCCATCCAGGGCTTTTACATCTACTATCGCCCTACAGACAGTGACAATGATGGTGATTATAAGCAAAATGTGATAGAAGGTATGAAACATTTGTGCTATTTTCCATTGTTTATCCAGAGAGCCAATGAGTCTATCCTTCCTGCTGATTCAGGCTCCATGTGGATGAATACATTTTCTATTCTGTGCTCCATGTAAATCCATGCTATATAAGGAGGGGATTTTATATTGAAGTTAGGGCTGGTTGATATGAGTATCATGGTATTTTTGCATACTTTCACAAGAACAGTATTTATAACAGTATTTATTAAGTTAAGCTCTTTATATTAAGCTAGGTTGTAGATACTCTTCACTGATGTGTCAATAAATCTCGATACTGATGATATTCAATTGGCTGACAGTACAAATGGTCACATCGCAATAATAACAATTATATAATTTAAAAAAATAATTTAAAAAAATATATATATAATCAATCACAATATCATGTGTGATATATCTGTAATTGTAATGTAGTAGGTAATTAAATAAATGGCTGTGTCTCTAATGGGTCCTAATTGAAACCCTATACTCGAGACAGTGCACTTTTTATATCCAGTGTATATAGAATATATTTTCCTATTCAAAGCTTGGACTTCATGCACATGAATGTCTTTGATTAAAGAGCCGAGTGAGTGTGGGTGTTTGTTGGTGAGATCAGAGTGTGTGTGTGTGTGTGTGTGTGTGTGTGTGTGTGTGTGTGTGTGTGTGTGTGTGTGTGTGCGCGTGTGTGCGCGCCATGCACGGGGTGTACTGACGTCCAGCCTGAGCAAACATTAAGTTGCCTTAGAAGGAATTTGTCTGGAATAAAGCATGCATCTAAAGCATCAAGGGAGTTAGTGAGAAAGTGGAAAGAGAGAGAGAAGAGAGAGGACCTGTGGTTTATAGTGAACAACATATTTAAAAGAGGTGACCCTATGTAATTCTGTCACAGTAACATTGCCCCTTTCATTTTACTCTCCCACAGGTATCAAGCGCTGGCACATGATTGGTCAGCTGCAACCTGAGACATCCTATGACATCAAGATGCAGTGTTACAATGATGCTGGAGAAAGTGATTTCAGTAACGTGATGATATGTGAAACTAAAGGTGAGAGAGATACAGCATGAGAGAGACAGAGAGCACACATGAGAGAGACAGAGAGCAAGATCGCAAGAGAGAGTGTGAGTGATAGACAGAGAGAGTTAGAGAGAAAGAGAGAGCATGAAAGAGAGAGAGAGTGAAAGAGAAAGACAGGGAGAGCATGAGAGAGAGAGCTGTAATTTCAGAACTGAACACAGTGATGTTTATTAGAGTAATAGACAGTAGAACACATTATGCTACATGGCCGTTATGTCATGTTGTTATGAATCCAGGTCAGGTGTAGTCAAAGCAGGACTCAATGCACAGAGTGCCCTGTTATTTACACAAATATTTGAACCTTTAAGACACTTGCTGCACAGCTTTCAAAACACGGTCATGTTTTGAGTAAGAGCCAAAGTAAGTTGAAAATGGCAAACCTGGACGAAAATGCGGTATCATCATAAATACATCCTTCAAAGCATAATTTTCAACATGACCAAGTTCAAATATCCATAAACTGGTTCTGCAACTGTAATTACTATTTTCTCAAAAGAAGCATTTCCTGATTAGTGACAAAGATGTAAATCATGTATCATACCTCATTTTAAAGCAGATTCAATTCTCTTTCCAAATATATAATTATCTCAAATTTCCTGCTTAATCTGTATTATGCTGGAGCGAGGCACATATATGATGATGCTGTCTGTAGATCCAGACAGTTATATTGCACTCACGACATTTATAAACAGTCAGCTACTATATTATACTTTAAGATTAATTCATGCTTTAAATCATTTAATTATGGAATCTGTTCTAGTGATTCAGAGCATTTGGAGTTTTTGGAGCGTTTAAAAGAGGCTGGTGCTGAATTTTATCAGATTATCAACACAAAGAAAACACAACAGTCAGAGAAAACACTGTGATGTCATCATCCGTATTGAGATTAAGAGTAATGATTATACCATTCATTCTTCTTTCTATCTCTCTCGGGTTTTGATCTGTACAGCACGCCAACCTCCAGGTATTCCCAGCCACCAGCCCATCACTCCGCCAGCTGTATACCCACCCAGTTCAAATTATTCAGCAGGTGGCATCCTGTACCTTATTGTGGGCTGCATTTTGGGTGTCATGATTCTCATTTTGCTCATTTTCATTATCATGTGTCTGTGGAGAAACCGCCAGCAGAACAGAATGCACAGTAAGTATCAGTCTAGAGTCCACCACATCATTTTCCTCTGCAGGCACCATGAAGCTCTGAAAGGGAACAAAGGAAATTCTTCAAACTGTGCATGTAAACATTCATATTTTTTTACTGGTTCTTATACCAGTTCTTATTCTTATTTATATTTACATTTACAGCATTTAGCAGAAGCTAGATGGCTCTTATACAAGTTCTTATTCTTATTTATATTTATATATACAGCATTTAGCAGACGCTGTTATCCAGAGCAACTAAAAGAAGTGCTTTAAACTCACTATCAGTGAATTTGTTCCTATACTGGTTTACTAGGACATAGACTAAGTATAACATCAGTACTGTTTTTTTTTTCTTATACTGGTTCTTATTTTTATACTGGTTCTTATTCTAATACTGGTACACTAGGACATTGTCTAAGTATAGCATCAGTACTGGTTCTAACTTTTATACTGGTTCTTACTCTCCATATGTAGAAATACAGTAACAAGTGAACATCTTATCTTATAGTCCATCTTATTTCATGCCTTATCTTTATATAAGATCTATCGTTCATGTTTTCTCTCTCGCTCTCGCTGTCTCTCTTGCTCTCTCTCTCTCTCTCTCTCGCTCTCGCTGTCTCTCTTGCTCTCTCTCTCTCTCTCTCTCTTCTCTCTCTCTCTCTCTTGCTCTCTCTCTCTCTCTCTCTCTCTCGCTCTCGCTGTCTCTCTTGCTCTCTCTCTCTCTCTCTCTCTCTCTCTCTTATCTCTCTCTCTCTTGCTCTCTCTCTCTCTCTCTCTTTCTCTCTCTCTCTCTCTCTCTCTCTCTCTCTCTCTCCTTCCAGAGTGCAATCCTCCTGGTTACCTGTACGAGCCCCCTGAGGTGAATGGTCACATTATGGAGTACACAACACTATCAGGCTCCAGCCAGCTCAATGGAAACATGCATGGCAGCTATGGTAACAATGGGTCTGCCATGGCTCAGGGTTGCAATCACCTCCACCAACTCCCCAGTGATGTGACGCTGCTAAATGGCTCAGGCACTTTCTATAGTCTGGGACATTCCCACACCCATGACACACCTCTGCCCCACAGTGCTACGGATTTTGAGCATACACACTCTTACATCGTGCATAGTGTAAGTATTAAAGTGCATTTCATACAGACCTGCAAAAATTAAGGATTTAAATTAATCTTTTGGCAGGGCAGTGTATGTACACAAAATGTGGATTTATGTCATGGGAATTATCTGTGTTATGGTCACTATCCTGGTTCCTGGAGACCTGCCTAAGCTTGTTTAGTTGAATGGGGACCAGTGGGTGAGGTCTGAGCATTACTCACTGGTTCTGGTATCGAGTGCACTGGAACATGAAAGCAATAGTGAAGGAGACACCTCTGTCAAAACACTGTTGTTCTGTCATGGAATTCAGATTAAAAATGTTTTAGTGGTTCTGACTTTGACTCAAGTTCCAAGTCAAGTTCTTGAGAGCTTAACTGTACATTTACCCCCAGTGTTTTCAGCGATGCACAGGACTGTTTAGGGAGCTGACCTCTGGGGAATCCTGCTAATGTTGTCAGAATAAATCCTACCAGCAGAGATAGATCTTTAGATAGATTAGCTCAAAGCTAGTTGTAGCCTCGAGGCTAACCTCTTCCTGTGTGTATTCACAGCAGCAAAAATACAATTGGGGGATTCACTGGTCTACAGAATGTGGGGTGTCTTTATTTAGATCCCTAACCCTCCCTGTATATTACTAAAAGTGTTTTTACTACTTTTGTTACTGTTCCAATCGTAGGAATGGTAGTGTGGACTGAAGTTCATGAAATTCTGCTAATGTTAGTGAATCAAGAAAAAAAAAGAAAGAAAAAATTTACAAGCCAGTACTCCATACTTAATTTTATCTTGCTTATGTCTGGAAAAAATGGCCAGCCAGTCATGTAACTGGCTCCAACTTGTATGTCTTGATTGACATGCAAAGCCATTCTAATGAAAAATCAGATCATGAAATAAAAATACATCATTAAATAAAATCCTGTCATGAAATTAAGAATGTTTTAAAATAAAAAGCCATTCTGGGAAAAAGGGCAATATTTCAGAATAATAGAAACTTTTATAATAATGGATGAATATTTCAGGATAATGCAGTTCTTTCTAAATGAATTTTGACTAAAACATGTCTCTTTAGACCCCCAAGAACAGGGTTGGTGATGACTGCTGTACAGCATTCCAGATATGAGTAAATGTTGACTTTGGCTTGACAATTATAGATTCATTCTTGGTTTTGAATAAGATTAAATATTTTTGTATTGTTTCGATACTGAATTTTAGTCTTTGGAAAATATAACATGCACATAATGTAAATATAACATGTTTGCACCCCTTTCAGAGACAATTTGGGATTTTTATTTTTTTTTCGTGCAAGAGTAATTTATTAATAAGAGCTGATTTCAGATTAATCGAGTGCAAATATTGTTCCTCAAGTTGCTTTTTTTCAAAACTTTTATCATTTTTACATATTTTTATCAGAAAACAACAAAACTCCTTCTTTTACGTGTCTGTGTTGCAGCTCTGAATATTCATTTGCTACCATTTTATGTTTACTGTTCTTTGTGTATGCAAAAGGTTCTAGGTACTTCGGTCCACACTCCAATACAGTAATGCACTTTAACGCAGGTTCCCACCCGCAATAAAACAACAACCCGCCATACAGAAAAGCTCTGTGGCTTATGTGGATGATTTATAAATTATCTATAAAAATTAAGCTATAATGTCCCAGGGAACCAAAACAGCCACCTCAGCAAATTACTAAAACACAGCCATCGGCTGAGCAATAGTGGCGATGAAGAAATCCAGGGAAAGAGGAAAGTATTCGATCTATCCAGGTTTCAGTTCGCAAATAAATAACTCGAGTGGGTTTGCCAACCCGAACCATCTGTACATCGCTGATTCCCAACACTACCAAAATATGTAGGAAATGATAATTATACCACAGTAAGACAACATAGGGCATGGCAAAACAAGCTTCGTAAATGAACCCGACGTTGGTTCAACAACGTCTACAATGGTACACCTACACCCATCTTAGGAATTTTCCTAGTTTTGTTTGGGGCCTGTTTTTCTATGTATGTGACAGTGGTTCTAAGCATTGAAAAACTACAGTTGTTGAACCATGGAGATGTTAATGTAACATAACATAAAAATGATGATATCTAACTATTTATACTCCTGCTGTGGCAGGGGAGTGTGTGCACATCTATACCCCAGATCGACTCTTCTGACTGCATGAACTGCCAGAACTTCAGCAACAACAACAGGTGAGAGAAAAATAGCTATGGAGAAAGTGTTCTAATTATTTTTCTGGTCCACACACACGCAGAGTCTGGTTTCGATAACTTTAATAGACAGTACATAGACTTGCAATAATTTCCTGGAGACTCACCCTAACCATAACCAGTACTTACCATTTTTGTCTAACCTGGTACTAACCTTTTTTGTCCCCATAATGTGATTATGTAAACAGATTTTAACACACACACACACACACACACAAACACACACCATTGCATGCATGCATTCATCAGTTTGGCTTGTTTAACTGTTCTAGTGTGTTCACCACTAACAGTTTATTCAGACTGCAGCCATGCAACGCTCTTAATGACATCACTGTTTACTTCTCAACTTCCCACAAGTCAGTGGGGATCACTGGAGTGAATGGAACTGATAAGAGCAGAAGTCATTCAGACTTTGGTGTGAATGCATGTAATTTGTTTATTTACAGTGTGTGTGTGTGTGTGTGTGTGTGTGTGTGTGTGTGTGTGTGTGTGTGTGTGTGTGTGTGTGTGTGTG
>JAOUQZ010000031.1:9284760-9294861 GCA_028564935.1 Neosilurus hyrtlii
TATATATACATATATTGATGTTTGGTTACTTAAATTGAATCTCATCAATATGATTAAATATTACATGAAATAAATACGTGAATAGTACTTGATTTGTCTTCTTTTTGTTAAGTGTGTAATCATCACTGCACACAGTATTTTTCAATTTCTTCTCTCGGTAAACCATTCTATACGGTTTGAAGTTTAGTTATGCTGTACAAAAGTAAAAAAATGTTTTTTTTTTTTTATCAAAACACTTTAAATAAAAACACTTTCCAAAAACTAGTATTTTGAAATAATATATATACACACATAAGAAAATTTCATAGCATTTGGTAAAATATATAAAGGATTTAAATTCACACTGCAATACGACAGGATGACTCAGGAGATGAGAGAGGTGGTTGTGTTGGTTGACAGTTTGGGGAATATATAGGCTTATATACATGTATTTGTACCTACTCTAGTTCGCTAGTTGTTTACCATGCTTTTTGACTTGACCGGAGGTTGGAGCCTATTGGCCATGCAGCAATCATAAAGGGTGTGTTTTCCACGTGATTGATAGATATACTGTTTGTCATATAAGGAGGTTCTAAAAAGAAGCAGTTTGCCTTACACTGAACATTGAGGATAACACTGTCACTGAAGTGTTGAGTACTGTAGGTGACCATGCATGTAAGTTTCTGGCGGTGACTCTCACGGCTTGGCACAATCACATAGTTGCTGCGTACAGTAACTGTGCCGTTGGGGTTGCGTGTCTCCTGGAATGTGGCTTGGCCCTTAAGTTTGGTATCCCACTTTATCACACTAGTTGGCTTTCCGTTCGCTGAGAGACATGTGGCAACTGTCATCTTGTGCTTCTGGGCTCGTGCGATGATGATGGGAGTTGTAAGGGTCATATGCACCATGGGATGAGCTGTGTAAAAAAAAAAACATTTTTAAATACTGGAAAGTGAAGAGGTCGATGTGCATACATCATAATTTATTAACACTTTTGAACCCTTATTATATTACCACCTTCTAAATATAACTATAATCTCACTGTTTTTAGAGCTTTGCTTTATTCAAACAAATCCAGTACTTTTCAAAGTGCAGTGAAAAGCAGTTGAAGAAGCCACCTGTATATCCAAACACTCAAAATAATCCGATCTAATTTCTGGTAAATGGCACTAATTAGCAGTTCATTTACTCTTGTTGGCTGTGATGTGTGTACTGGAAGCTGGCTCTCTTATCACTCCTTATTGCCAGTGGTGAAGAGAGTTAATATAAATATCCCCTTAAAAATCCCCTTATGTGCATATCCATGCAGAGGCATCCAAACAAGGTGAAATAGGACACTGTTCAAGATTAGATCCAACTTTCTAAAGAGTCATGCAATGTGTGTGTGTGTTAAAATGTGTCTGAGAGTGACACTACACGAGAATAATACTGCTGAAATGCAGAAAGTTAGGGGAGCTGCCTGCATCCTCATTGTACTCAGCATTACAAACCTGCCGAGTATCACAGAAAGATTCTTCAACCATTTTCACATTTCCTGTCTTATTGCCAATAATTCTAGAGCTGACTGTAATACTGAATATATTATGGATTGTAAAATATTTCACATATATGTTTATATACATACCAATCACAAAGTGACTCTACATGCATGTATTGAGAGCTGGGGTAAAATAATTTTTTAAACGCATTACCATAGACAGTGAGGTTCACCATGCTTTCTCTATTTCCTGCTGGAAAGGTGGTGTACTCGCAGATGTAGGTAGCCTCATCTGAAAGGCGCAGGCTGCTGAAAACAATTGTGGTGTCCTCAAGAGAGGAAGTCGACTGACTGCCCAGGTGCTTGAAGGAAACATGGTCTTTAAAAGCAGGCAACACGGACACACCTAGCACTGGGTTGGCGGTGGCCACATTTTGCTTGGTACCATTGAAGGATTTCTGCCAAGTGACCTGTGAGATCTTTACTGGAGGCTTACTGTTGATGAAACGGCAGCTCAGCTCCACTGTAGAACCCACAAAACCAGATATCTCCATGTCCATCAGCACAGACTGCCCATTCCCCACTGTAAAGAAATTCAGAGCAGTAAAAAAAAATTAGTCATGCAAGAACACACTATGCAAGAACACACTACCCTTCAAAAGTGTTTATTCACAGCAAGGTTCATTCTTTGATTTTTGCTATACAATCAAGAGCAGAGGTAGAAAAATACTGAAGTACTTAAGTTTTCTGAAGAAGTAAAATTAAAAAATAAACTCCGTACATTTAATATCAGTATCTAGACTTCTTACATTGGCAAGCTAGAGTCACTGTTTAGGTTGTAATGCATTTAAGAGATCTAAATATGCACGTATTCATTAATTCACCACACATTCATTCGCTAAATATTCATTCATTAATTCGTTTTATAGCCATCACTGAAGTCAAGGAAGATGCTGAACAGCTTGCCATTCAATCACAGGGCATTACACTCATACACACAACCATTCACACTCACAATTAGGGGCAATCTGGAAAGGCCAATTAACCTAGTGTGCATGTCTTTAAATTGTGGGAGGAAATCGGAGTACCCAGAGGAAACCCACGCTAGCATGGGGAGAATTTACAAACCCCACACAAACGGCCTTGCTAGGCCCTGGACTCGAAGCCAGGACCTTCTTGCTGTGGGGTGGACGTGCTAACCACTGCACTACGTGCTGCCTCATATACATATATACATGTATGTATGATATTGTTCTTAAACAAAAAATAATAGATAAAAATATAATAAATAAGAAATCAGACATATCATTGTGGGCAGTGGTGGCCTGGTGGTAAGGTGCTGGATTTCTGATCCCAAGGTCGGGGGTTCAAGCCCCACTATCAACGGAATGTCACTGCTGTCCCCCCAGTGCAGCTAACTGGGTTATCAAAGGCCAGCCATGTCTCTCACTGTCTATGGTAAGAGGCATGTAAGAAAACCATTGCTGATATTCGTCAAGAGTAGGCGGCATATCCGTCAGCGTGTTTCTGCCCTGCGATGGCCTGGCGAGCTGTCCAGGTACTTTGCCCTTGCCCAGAGTCAGCTGAGAGGGCCGCCAGCCTCAACCTTAATTAGGATTAATCGGTTCAGAAAATGAATAAATGAACATATCATTGCCTCCGGAAATGTCCTAAAATTGACAGTTGGACAGCAGTATTCAATATTTCTGAGAATTTGAAAAAGAGAAAGGGAGAAAGAAAGAGAGAGAGAGAGAAAGAAAGACTTTATTTACTGATGGAAAAGTAACCATGTGCCAAGTCTTATAGGAACATCATGATGCATCGTGATAACAAATCATCCTTCCCCTTATAAGAGAGTCTGCACAGGCAAATTAGTGAAAAAAAAATTCCAGTAGATTTCAGTATAATCGTTGCAATGCACTATCCATACATACTGCCTGCAAATACTACCTTCATATGCTTTTTTTTTTTTTGGCTTTTTACAATTCCTTTCATACTGTAGGTGGTAACAGGGCCCATTCCAGTAGTGGCTTCACACTGTTAATATTTTTAATGAAGGCATTTACACGAGAGACTGCTGGGACTATACATTTATTGTCTGGCTGATGAGGAAGGCTTCAAGGTAGCTCACCTGGTACCCCTTTAAAAAGCCTAAAAAAAATCCACTCAAGTTCACAAACTTTAATTAGTTCACTTCTAAACAGTCTTTCGATTAAACAAAACTTTGCTGACTTACTGCCCCACCCCGCACTATACAAAACACTAATGTAATGTATTTTTAAATCAGAGTGAGTCAACAGTAAAAATGACCCTTCCAACATGTGCTAATAAAATATTTAATAATAATAAAAGATTACTAGCCCGGTAATTAAATGCATTAATTAACTTTGTCCTGCATAATGTGGTAAAAGATCCCAAAGGACAATAAAAATGAAATAGGGGTACACCAAGGATGGAATGTAATAAGTTTTATGCCCGTTTCAATAAATATAATTGATGTTAGTTTAGTGGGACAGAAATACATTGACAGTCTTGCTACAGATAAGCCATTCTATGCAGTTATTACATAAAAAATTATATTTTTATTTCCATTATTGTTTACAATCTTCACTCAACCCTCAGCTGTTTCAACCAAAAATTAATTCTATAATAAATACAGCTGCAAGCAGTGATGACGAGTCCTAGCAAGTCACCAGGCATCTTGATCTGATCACATGAAAGGTACAGCTTTGTAACACCAAATGTGCTTCTCTGTCATGGACAACCAGATTTATCTTTTTTGTACAAAAGAGGACAAAAGATACAAAAAGGTTTGTGCCCCCCCCCCCCTTATTTCAAAGGTTGATACAAAAAAAACATACAATAAATAACCTATTAATCTCATTAGTTTAGTCAATAAAGGAAATTCCAGAGTTTGCCTGGATGCGTTAATATTTATATTTATGTAATTTGGATATGTAGATTAGGCTTTGCATTTATTTATTTTGGTATACCTCTCTCTCTTTCTTCAACACTTTTGCTCAAATGTATGTTTGTTTCCAATCTTTCTTGATCTTTTCCTCTTACAGTATGACATTCCAACAAACTCAATTGCTGTTCCTATGGATTCTTCCTATGGCAGAGTTGTTACAGCTTCATCGTTGAGTTGGTCTTCGATATCTCTCCCTCTCTCTTCCAATCTGTTTTAATCAATTTATTATGCAACACTGCCATAAAACCAGCTACAGGTAATCGGGTTTCATCATAAACCTCTCTTAATGATTTCAATCCTCTGCCACCTGTACTTGTTCTAGCTCTCTTTTGATGACTTGATCTAATGCCATTAATTCCAATGTTTTAAATTGACATACATTCAGTGAGTATATTGCAACAGGGATCACTTATCGTTAAGCTCTGTCTTTGTTATGATCATCAAGCTTCTTGTTACCTTTCCCTTGACTCTGTTATATCTCACTTTGGTCTTGATTCCATCAGCTACTCCAAGAAACTTGTTTATCTCATTCTGGTATTGGTCCATCGTCTTCATTCTCTCCTGGAGCACCTTTAAACCTTCATCTTTCACTATCTTACCAATCACTGTGCACAGGTTGCTGCTCTATAACACACTCCAATGTCAAGAATACTCCTGGAATACTTTCCAATCATCTACAAACAAGGTATGTGCCTGCTTAATATCTCACTCTCCCATACGTTATCCTTTTGTCTGCTAAAGTAGATTACATATAAGTAAACCCTACTGGTGAGTGACTGTCTCCTTGAAGAAAACCATACATGATGTTGAGCCATCTGCTGATTTTTTTTTCACCTTCATTGCAGTTCTCAAGTTGTGTCTTCCATTTTCTTATCAACTCTGTCTGTTGTGTTATCCTTATCCACTTTATCCAGGTAAAGATTCTTGGCGTCCTGTCATGGTGTACTTTATCATATGCTTCCTTGTTGTCATGATTTGATGAGGTGTTTGATGAGTTGGTTGACTATGCCCAGAACTCCTTCAACTGCTCCCAACTGTCCTTCGTCCCAGATGTCACTTTCCATCATACGGTTCCTCACATCCTTGCTGAGCCAATTAAGAGTTTGTAAGAAGTGTAGCAAGCATTTTATTGAATGATAGTTCTTTTCATCGCTCAGATCTTTTGTCTTCAGGAGTAACACTGTTCTTCCTGGTGGCCATCATACACCTATTAACTCGTTGTTGTCTCTAATTCTGTCTTAAACACCCTCTTCAGTGCCTTTTCTGCCAATCTGAATTTCTTCCACCAAATATTTTAGATTCCATCTATCCCTTGTGCTGTCCAATTTCCTCTTTTGTTGATTTCTGCAGTTAGTTGTATTTCCATAATGTTAAAATTCTTCGTCTCTTCTCGCACTTTTTCATTTCCATTGTTGTTTCCTTTGTCTCCCATCTGTTGTTCATAATCTGTTCCTTCTTCTACCCTCTAAAAAAAAATAAATAAATAAAAAGCTATTTTGGTCCCTTTCGAGGATGGCACTGTCAATAACCCTTTTATCTTTCTCAATCACCTTTGCAGTTTTACGTTGGTGTACTGTAGATTACAATCCATTTACGATCCATTTCTCCTTTTGTGCCCGTAATGCTGATGTTGTTGGTTCTGTCATTCACTGCTGCTTGTAATTGTTTTAGCAATTTCTTCTACTTTGTTGTTGCCTTTTTTCAATTTCATTCCATGTAACTTGCTGGTTCTTGCTGTCCTCTCTCTGAGTTCTCTTATTTCTGCCTTTAAATTTCTTTCATGTCAGTTTCCATTCTTTGGCCTTTTTTCCCCATAGAGGGTGATTACCTTTTGGCCATTGGGCCATAACAGGTCTGTTAACACCTACCTACTGAGTCATGTACACTATCTCTAACTAAGCTGAGAAGTCTCTTACTCTAGAGGGTTATCAGAGGTGCACAGTTGTTTCATATCCATATGATTATGGTCACACAGTAAAATATTAAAGTTTTACATTTGTCCTAAACTGTAAATCTACTCAGGCTTCAGAAAGTCCTCAAAGGATTGTTTAACCAAAAACTTTTGGAACTGCTGAACTAAAGTACACTTCACCCTCGATTTCACTTACCCCTATTTCCCGGATTTTGGATTTCCCATACAAAATCCGGCGCCAGATATTATTCGGTATTGCCAGAAAAATGCTTGGACAAGTCGGAGAATCGATGTCCGATGAACAGATAATGGTATCAGTGACGGGAGAGGTAAGTGAAAGTGAGGACGGGGAACACGAGCCGGTCCCACATTTAAAATACATGTGATAAAAGAATGTGCTGATGCACTCCTTAAGTTTGTGGAAACACAATATTGTGCACTGAGTGTGGCATAAGTGTTGTAAAAGTCAGAGACTGCTGCTGAATAATGGTGATTACCGGACTGATTATGATAAATGTCCAAGAAAGGGTGGGGACCCGGGACATTAGTGACGGCCGGACTTTTGAGGTTCCCTATCCCCCCCTAATAGTCCAGGAAATCGAGGGTGAAGTGTAAATACAATCTTGAATTCAAACTTTCTAACAAAGTGAAAGCCTTTTCTATTCTCCCTCAACACCATAGAATATGATTATACTTTTATTAATCTACTAAGGTAAATAGTTTAATAAATTCACTGGTTCTGTGAGCATTTATCTTACATGCTGCAATCAGGCTGCTTAGCATTAAATATACAGGCAGAGAAAAATAAATTTTGTGTATTTAAAGATATTGGTAAAAAGAAACCCAAAATAAGCAATGAGAGGCCAACAGGACATAACAACTACAAATAAAATGTTCTCACACACACACACACACGCACACACATGCACACACACATACATGAACAAGGGCACTGTCATGGTTTCGGTTGATTTGAGCAGAAGAGTAAACAACTCAGTCACCACCTGCCCCATTAGCCAATGACCTCATCACCGAAACTAGATAAAAACTCAACTATTGTATTTATTTCCTCCAAAGGTGGGGTTAGGGGGAATTCACATGGCTAATGATTACACAAAGAAAAAGTTATATGAACTTAAAATTAAGAAAGAGAAGATGTACATGAGAAGAAAGAATACAGAGGGCCACTGTACTTACTGGCATTACAGCATAACCTGCATACATGACACCGTTTACCAGACCAGCCTCGTCTAAATAATTAAAACCCGTATAAATATAACAGCTGTGAGACCCAATGAATAAGGCAGGACAGATCTTTTGTGTGTGTGTGTGTGTGTGTGTGTGTGTGTGTGTGTGTGTGTGTGTGTGTGTGGGTGAAGGGCTGTAAAAAAAACAGTAATACCTGGCTGTCTGAAGTTAGTGGGGATATTTTGGTGGTGCTAATGAGGAACTGCCATTTGAAATAAAAAGTAGATTCTGTACATTTTTATATAAAAATGAATGCTAGGGATGCCATCCATCTATAGGGGCCGGACAAAAACATTATTTTAATATTACAATTTTAAAACATTTAAAAAAAACACAACACTAAAAATTTACGGGAAAAAACAATTAGTTTTTTCGAAATCCAGACTCACTACTCATGGGAATACTCGAATAATATATTTAAATATATATTATTCAATAGTGCTTAAATACATAAATTCAAGAAATTAAAGTGTTATTTATTTTTAATATTAAGTTAGAGGGACAATAGAACGTGATGAATTTTGTCCAATTACATGAATGTTGACAGTAAAATTGAGAGGGGGGAAAAAAAGACTTTCCTTTTAACAAGATAAAACACTCTCAAAGATAACCAAACCTGAAAGCTTTATCCCACATTATTCCTTCCCAGTTTGCATAGGTACAATTTTGTTGGAAAAAACACCAAGCTGGTATAGATTTTAAACTAAATGTGTATGTATGTATGTACGCATGTATGCATGTATGTATGTATGTATGCATGTATTTATTTATTTATTTCGAGATGCATTTATGAAAGAGGAGGTTCATTAAAACATTAGCACCTTATGTCAAAGAGGATGGCTAATTAAGGCATAGACAGAAAGCAGGACAACTGGTATAATAACAGTGTTAAAGTTTGAAACAGTTGTGTTAAAGAGACATTTGTAAATGTGTTAACCACACATGTATGTGATTTCCTAACATTTCCAAAGAGGAATTATTACAACATCTGGAATAGGAAATGTGTAAGAAAATATCCTGTCTATGTGCAAATAACACATATATATTCTATACTTCACAAGCTAAAAGTAAAAAACAATTGCAGTTGATGTTACCTACATATTACTTTAACATCAACACTTTAACATCCGTCCAACCATTATCTACAGTCGATGTACACCCTGAACAAGTCACCACTCGACTGAAGGGCATAGACAGTTAAAATGGTTAAAAAAATAAACAAATCACTTTACAAAGACAAAATTCACTGTGAGTGCTAATGCTGTAAACTAGGGGTGCCATAAAAAAATTCTTATTTATTAGAATTCTGAATCGATTCAAATTTTTAAGAATCAAATTTTTAAGAATCAATGTTTTCGAGCATTTCCAACCTTACTCACAACGCGTACCATTTGTCCACACACAGCTTCCATCGTAAATTGTAAATTGAGTGGCGGCTTCAGAACTAGCGTGTTTCCCCAATAATAAGACCTCCCCTTTCTTCTGCAGAACGGTCCAAAATGAGCCCTACCCCCACAATTTGTATGTCCCGTTGATGATCAGTGGCTGGTAATTCCTCTCCTGCTTAGTACTGAAATCCACTATCAGCTCCTTAGTCTTGCTGACGTTGAGGAGAAGGTTGTGGTTCTGGCACCATAATTCCAGATTTCTAACCTCCTCTAGGTAGGCCGTCTCATCACTGAGATCAGGCCCACCAACACAGTGTCGTCCGCAAACTTAATGATGTTGGTGGAACTGGAAGTGGCCACACAGTCGTAGGTGTAGGACCCTGATGACCACACAATTTTGTAGAGATGTGTCAACCAAGACAGTCCTACCACATCCAGACCGTTGAGGTCTTGTCTACCCCTGGAGCCCGGCCACCGAGGAGCTTTTTAACTACCTCGGCAACCTCAGCCCCAGTGATAGGCAGACCCCCCTCTGAACTCCAGGCTCTTCCTCTTCCACAGAGAGCGTGTTGGTGGGATTGAGGAGGTCCTCGAAGTATTCCTTCCACCTCCTGACCAAATCCCCAGTTGAGGTGAGCAGCTCCCCACTCCTACTGTAAATAGTCTTTGAGGAGTACTGCTTCCCCCTCCTGAGGCGCCGGATCGTGGTCCAGAACCTTTTTAAGGCCAACCAATAGTCTTTTTTCTAGGCCTTCAACAAACTCTGCCTATCACTGGAGCTGAGGTCACCGAGGTAGTTAAAAACCTCGTCGGTGGCCGGGCTCCGGGGGTGGATGAGATGCGCCCTGAATACCTTAAGGCTCTGGATGTGGTAGGACTGTCTTGGTTGACACATCTCTGCAACATCGTGTGGTTATCGGGGGCAGTACCTCTGGATTGGCAAACTGGGGAAGTAGTTCCCCTTTTTAAGAAAGGGGACCAGAGGGTGTGTTCCAACTATCGTTGATTCACACTCCTCAGCCTACCCAGGAAAGTCTATTCAAAAGTAATGGAGAGGAGGATCCGGCCAATAGTTGAACCTCGGATTCAGGAGGAACAATGTGGTTTTCGTCCCGGCCGCAGCACT
>JAOUQZ010000032.1:69223-83450 GCA_028564935.1 Neosilurus hyrtlii
TGCGTGGGTTTGTGTGTTTGTGTTGATGTGTGTTTTGTGTGTGTGTGCGTGGGTTTGTGTGTTTGTGTTGATGTGTGTTTTGTGTGTGTGTGCGTGGGTTTGTGTGTTTGTGTTGATGTGTGGGTTTGTGTGTTTGTGTTGATGTGTGGGTTTGTTTGTGAGTGTGTGGGTGTATGTTTGTGTGTGTGTCTGTTTGTGTTTGTGGGTGTGTGTGGGGCGGTGTACGATTGTGTGTGTGTGTTTGTGGGTGCTTGCGTGTGTCTGTGTGTTTGTATGTGTGTTTGCGTGTGTATGTTTGTGTTTGTGTGTGTGATTTTGGGTGTGTGTGAGTATTTATGTTTGTGTGTACATGTATATGTGTTTGTGTGTGTGTGTGTGTGTGAGTGTGAGTGTGAGTGTGGTGGGTGGCATTGGGGGGTTGTTACTGACTTTTTGTGGAACTTAAGCCCCAAGTTTCCAGTCAGGTATGTTTGTGAATCTGTTTTCTTATGGCTTGTTCTTTGATCATTAGAGTTCAACACAAACCCTTCAGGATCTCAACCATCTCAGACTGGACTTACGCAAGAAGGGCAACGTTCTTATTGATTTCTTCTGTGAAGACAAAGACATGTTTAAACTCGATGAGGGTTTTAGGATCTTTCAAGACTTCTGTCTCAAGTTTGAGAAAGCTGTGAAGGTACAACCATGAAGCTTTTCTTATGACAAAGAAAGGACTATAGTGTGTATTTGATTTTATCAAATACACACACACACACACACACACACACACACACACACACACACACACTATTAATACAGAGATGAACAGCAAACACATTCCTTGAACAAAATGATTTTTTGAAAAGCCTGGATAGGGTGGCAGAATTTATGAAGCCACTAAAGTAAAATAAAATTATATATAAAAATATTGGGCAACTTTGTGGGCTCTGTGTTAATTAGTTTGTTTAAGTAATGATTTTTATTTTACACTTGTTCCTCAACCATAACTTCTAATTAATTGATAAAATATTCTTTTTACTCCACGCGTCTACTTGGCTGCATACAGTTACAGTTCGATTCAGTGATGTTTTAGTAAGAATTTAGGAATGTTTTATAGGTGGTACAGTGGTAAAGGGTTCGTCACTGTCACCTCACAATAAAAAGGATCTTATGGCCAAATGGGCTCTTTCTGTATGCAGTTAGCACATTCTCCCTGTGCATGTGTGGGTTTCCTCTGGGTTTCCTCCCACAGTAAAAGATGTTGCATATTAGGTCAATTGGCTACTTTAAATTGCCCAAAGGTGTGAATGTGGGTGTGTGATAGACTAGTGACCTGTTCTGTTCAGCTTCCCTGTGATCCTGATAGATAAATGCTACAGATAATGGATGGATGTCTGGACAGGTGCTATCCTATGTAACTGTTTTCAGAAAGCTAAAATAAGTTTGAAAATGCCCCTGAACAATTGTTGTGCTTGTAAAACTACTTTTATCATATTGATATATATGTTATTTATCTTGTCCCCACCCTCTTATGCTCAGGATAATTTGGATAGGGAGTTGAAGGAAGCTGCCAGGCAGCAGCGACTCCGCGAGCTGGAAGAAAGGCGCATTGCCTGGGCTGCGGCTAGTGGGGATCTGAGCGACAGTTCTAATTTTGGCCGCAGCAGTAGTGAAAATGATGTGGATGTTCTTACCAAAGAGGGCCTTCTAGATTTCTTGCTGCATCCCCGGCCTAACAGCCCCCACAGTCCACTAGGACGCTCTGCAAGTGCCCGCCGTTACCGTCACACAACAACCGAGTGCAACCTCCGTGGATACCTGGAAATGTTTTCTAGGTCACCCACTGCTGACATCACTAAATTCTGCAGCCTACCACGGTCAAGTCGACCTCACCAAAGAAGGACATTAGCCTGGCTAACCACCACAGATGACAACAGAGAGCTAAGCAAACTCCATCATGAGAAGTTGGCAACTTCCCCCAAGGCAGAGACTGAACCAATCTGCTCTCTTGCTAGACACTCAATGTCCAGCTACACTCAAGAGATTGATGCTTATACTAATAAAGATAATTGTGCAGCTGTTCCTGAAGGTGTAAATTCCTCTCAGCCAGGCCACAACAATAACCGGATTGAGAAATCCCATGTTGTTAGATACCTGAATATTAGTGGAGAAAAACATACACTGGTGTCAGTGCCTCAGCTTTGTGAGCTGTCAAATTCTAATGATGATAATAATAATAATAGCAGTTGTGCATCACTGGATAACAAAGAAGAAACTGCTGTGACCAATTTAGAGAAGGAAGAACACATTCCAAAAACAACTTTCTTAGACACCCCTCCATCTAGTCGGGGATCTCAGGAAGCACCGAAGTCAGAAGCAGTCTATGACACGAAAATAACTTCTCCTCAGAGAGAGGAAGAAGAGGAAAGCAGCACTGTTTCCTCAACAACATGTGACACACCTTTGCCTCTTGACCCCTCGTTGTCAAATAAGAAGGCTATTTCATACATTCTGGACTGCACTGAAGCTGATTGTTCTGTCATATTAGACTTCTCAGAACTTGAGATTACCCCTAACGTTAAAGAAGGATGTCAGCTTGACAAAAATCCGCAGGATAAAAACTTTCAGTGTCTCCCTCATGACTCTAAATCACTTTCTTCCAATTTTGAGTCTTTGTCCACCAACGATCCTTCTGTGTCAGCATCTTTTGATGAGCCATTTGAAGGGAAACCAGCAGAAGAGCCACCAGTTACTCCAGCTGTTACCACAGGCAGGGCAGACATGGCAGAAGGTGAAAAGGTGGTGCAGAGACATAGTCCGATACCAGCCAATATGAAAACTAAGACACCATCTAAATCTGCTGTCACTCGAACACGACGTCCTGCAAGAACTCTTACACCAACTGAGACCAGACACTTGCGCAAGGTGGTACCAATCACCAAGGCAAGTCGTTCTGGCGGCAATGTTAAGAGAGTAGAGAAGTCTTTTGTACTTGAGAGCACAGAACCAAGGCGTCCACTACGTGACCAAAGTATGCCTCCAAGAACGAATGAGAGACAGGGTAGACCAGCTCGCCATTCTAGCCTTCCTCCAGAGTCCAAGGCAAAAAGGGGTCCAACCTCAAGTGTTGCAGGTTCTCATTTTGCTCGAGATCCAGCTCCATACAGGCCTTTCATAAAGAAACCGACTGCAAAACCCGTCCGTAAAATCTTAAAACCTCCAGTAGAAGAGAAAATGTGTCGCTCTACCATGAGAGCCTTGGCACAGGCTCAAGCTGCATCTGATGCCAGTGCTCCTCAAACACCAACTCATGGCCAGAAATCTGCCTCACCTCTGCCAGGCTTTGCTCGCAATACTGTTGCTTTCTCTTCAAGAACAAAAAAGGACTTGGACACCCAGTCTGTACTAGGGACTCCATTGAAGAGCTCAAACTTATTGAAAACCTCCTCACTGAAAGGACCTTCTGGAAGTAAAGCAAATTCTGTGTCTAGTGGGCACTCAGCTCAGGGTGAGGATAAATCAGCTATATATTTAAGGAGGGCTCAGAGTGTTCAGGCCTCTGGGCGAAACACTATACAGAATAACACGACTGGGCAGGAGCAATCTCGAATGGCCGGCAGTTTCTCTGAGAAATCATTTCCCATAAAAGACTCCACCAGTGGTAGGGTTATTAAACCAATCTGGAAGTAAAGTTTATGGATAAAAAGACTTTATATCACTTACACGTATATTTTTCTTTATGTAAGACTTATCTGAATGTATCTAAAGCCTTTTACATGTAGCTGAATTTATGTGTATTGAGCTAGATTTCCAAATGAAGCTAGCTGCTGTCAATATTTGACAACCCATTTTAGTTGTAGCACTTCATCCATATACGGATGTAATTGATGGCCTTTCCAACAGCAAACATTAAATGTGGTATCATCTTCACACACCTCAGTCTCGATCCATGATTGTCACTTTGATTTGAACTATGATATAATACTTTTTGAGATGTTAAATTAATTATAGTATGACTAGTTTTTGAATTTCAAACAAGATGAAAAATAAGAAATGAGCTCTGTCTCAGGTTCATTTTAATAAAATCTCTGAGCTAATATGGATAAGCCTGGTTCAGTATTTGCAGTTCAGTCTCAGCAATAAAGCTTTTCCACTTGTGACAGACTAGCGTGAGTTCCAGAAGTGTTTAGAACAATCCAAATCAGGCAAAGGAATTTGGTTTTACAATTTATTACAGATGAGCCAATGAGTATAGCAATCCATAATAGTACATTAAGTAACCTAGTCAGGAGAGAGGCAGTCATAGGCCGGTTGTAGTGAAGCAGGCGACAGTTGTCGGTCGGAGGTGACTCGGGATGGGTAGAGTCTTGGGTTTTCTAGAATATTTTTCATTGAATGAACTATGATCTAAGCACCAAAGCTGAATTTGGTTACTTTTCGTGCCTAGATGACACTCAAAATGAGGTAGAACAGCTGAGTGGTCCTGAAAGTTAATGCAGTCCATTAAATAGATAATGTTACCTGCTGTAGTAAAGAAAAGTGTAGGATCTTGTTTTCTATGAGATTTAAAAGACAGCAGTTTTATCTGGTAATTTAAGGAAGCCTAACTCTTTGCTATATAACTTTCCGACTGCTGATCAAAGTAAAATCTACCATTTAGACGTTAGTCCAAATATTAAAGGTATTCATTTCTTTTTTAATGACATTTCGTTTTACTGTACACAGAGTATAAAACAATGGAGCAGTACACCCCTACTTTAGTGCTCGAAAAGAAAAATTAAGAACACAATAAAATTGTATGGGGAATGCAAATAGGAGGGGTGTATGGAGAGTGTTTATGGGGAGTGTGCAGGTGGTGTGTGCAGGTGGAGTGTGTATTGGGGGTGTGTGTGGGTAGTGTGTACAGGGAGGGTTTATGGGTAGTGTGTACGGAGAGTGTGTACAGAAAGCGTGTATGGGAAGAGTGTACTGGGAGTGTGTATGTGGAGTGTGTAAGGGTAGTGTGTACAGGGAGTGTGTACAGAAAGCGTGTATGGAAAGTGTGTACAGAGAGTGTGTATGTGGAGTGTGTATTGGGAGTGCATATGGGGAGTGTGTATGGAGAGTGTATAAAAAGTGTGTATGGGGAGTATGTCTATGGAGTGTGTACAGAAAGCGTGTATGGGAAGTTTGTACGGGGAGTGTGTATGCGGAGTGCGTAAGGGTAGTGTGTACAGGGAATGTGTACAGAAAGCGTGTATGGGAAGTGTGTACGGGGAGTGTGTATGCGGAGTGCGTATGCCGAGAGTATAGGTGTGTGTACAGGGAGCGTGTATGGGGAGTGTGAGTGTGGAGTGCGTATAGGGAGTGCATATGCCAAGTGTATATGGAATACGTACGAGTAGTGCGTATGCATAGTGTATGTGGAGTACGTACGGGGAGTGTGTATGCCGAGTGTATGCAGAGTGTGTACAGGGAGTGTATATGGGGAGGGCTTTTGTTGTTCTGTTGGGTATAAACAGTACTCAGAAACATTTGTTTCAATTCAGTATTCAAAATCAGATTAAAATATACAGAAGAGAATTTCTAGCTTTCCTAAGCTTTTATTTTATTAATAAAACAAAATCTCCACCAGATATAATTTATTCTCCTGATATTCTTCATATGGTAGAAAAATGTGACAGACTAAAGGACCATGGTTTCAGTTTATCAGGATGATGTGAAACCTGTTTTTCTGGGATTATACTTTCATTTACTTTATTGAGTTTCATTCTCAGTGACACGTTTAAAACCCTTTTTATTTGTAACAGTAAATTTTAATGCCATGAAGAAGATTAAGATCACTCAGTAAGATCACTTACAAAAATAACAGGGTTTAAAATCTTTTTTTAATGATGAAAATTATAAAAAGTCAGAATAAAAAGCAAACCAGTAAAATATAATAAACACATTAAATTAAAATCTGACTCCTAATTTCAGTCACAGTAAATCCTCAGTTACTGATTTTTTCAAAAGAATTTGTTCTTTTTTTACTTGAGAGCAGGTTTGTATAAAACGTGCATTTTGATAATAGATTTAAAGGGTATTTTATTTTTTTGTTCTCTGAAATGTTCTTACGTATTTATTTTGTCGTAATTTTCTGACATGCTACTCCTCATGCTTTGTTAATTGTTGGGGTATTGCTTTATTTAAATTAATGTTTTAATACTCATCATATAATTTAATTAAGAGTGCTCTTACAGCTGGAGTAAATAAAACAACTCTCTTTTCACGTTACCATACCACTTTATTTTCACTCCACTCTTAATATTACATATTGTGTGAATGTGCAGGAGGCTGAGTGGGCCAGTTACAGCTTATTCATTCATTCATTTTCTGAATCGCTTATTCCTAATTAGGGTCGCGGAGCGGCTGGCACCCATCTCATCCAACTCCGGGCGAAGGCAGAATACACCCTGGACAGCTCGCCAGGCCACCGCAGGGCAGTAACACGCTGTGCAGCCTACTCTTTACGAAAATCAGCAATGGTTCTTTTACAGACATATTTGATAACCCAGTTAGCTGCACTGGGGGACAGCAGTGACATCCCGTTGATAGTGGGGCTTGAACCCCCAACCTTGGGATAAGTAACCCAGCACCCTACCACCAGGCCACCACTGCCCCCAGTTACAGCTTAAACAAATAGAAATTAGCTGCAACTGATTTTTGTTGTTCAAATTCTGAGGCTGAACTGTCACCTGTTACAATAAAAAAGTGAGACATTTTCAGATAATTCATGTTTATTAGAGAACCTTGTATAAGACATTTCTGGGTTGGTGCTCTTTTTGTTTAGTAGAAAAGCTGTTCAAGTGTGTTAGAGCAGGTAAAGGGAAACCCAAGGACTGGAGTATGCACCCTGTCACGTCATGACAAGAAATATTTATAATCAGTAGTAGTGTGTAGCACTGTTCAGATGCACATTAGTGTTAGAATTAGGATACACCAGTTCAGTTCATAAACAGAAATGCTGTTTAAAACATCTTTAATTGCTTCTGTGTTGCTTTTAATTCAGGATCTGTCCTGTTCCATGATGCTGATTTTCTGAAGTTATTACTGTATTTGTGGCTTCGTGGAATTTTATTGCTAGTGTCTTTTTTTTTGTTTTTTTTTTTTTAAATCCGTATTTTTTAATCAGGAGTGGCAAAACCTGGTGCACAAGGTACAGGATGAAAAACTTTATCCAACACCAGATAATTTGCATTATTACTGTGAATTATTCATAATTAAAGATGGTGTATATTAGTGCAGGATAAGCACTGCATAGTGCGATAAAGGATGAAATAATGTCATAAAAAAAGTTAATTTTTGTCATATTTCATAAGTTCATAAATTACTTATTTTGATTCAATAATTAAAATAAGGTATTATTATGTGGGTACTTAAGAGCAGACACATATTAATACTTACCGTAGAAAAATTGGTCTCTTTATTTTTCTTTTTATTATCTTTCTTCTGTTGCATTTAATGCGGCCCGAACGGCAATGTGTACCCATGCAATGTATGTTTGCTATTTTTAACGTTTTTGCGTTACCATAGCAACACAATTAGACAAAACCACTGAAATGAAACAAAAAATCCTATTGAAATGAATGGAAAGAGGTCGACAAGCGATCTTAAAACTCACCTCACTTTAATGCCTCAGCAAGATGCCATACTTTCACATAGAAACTTAGTTGAACTGAAGTTGACATTTCAATGGTCAAAACAGCTTTTTCCACCTTTTACGGTTTTCTCTTAATCTTTGATCAAGTGCCATGAGGATTTCTGAGTCTGTGTTATAATAGGTGTCTATTGTGAGGAATGTTCGGGGCTACAGTCTGATATCATCTTAGAGTGTGAAAAAAGAGAAGATTATCTTGAAAAAAGGTTGTTTAACTCGCTGCTACTCCCATGATTTTCACTCTACACCAATAAATTTCACATCAGGAAAATGTGTGCTGGTTCTGACCATGTAACTTTCGTGTTAGCAGCACTTGTAGCCTCTGACTGACAACTGGACTGAAAATTATTGCCTAGAGGTCAATACAAAATAGAGCTTTTAAAAATCATTTAAAATCTATTTGAGGGTCATTTTTAATTCCTGACTGTTTAAACAGTTTTTACAGTACAGCGAAATGATTTATATCACAGTGTTCACCAAATTCTTAGCTCTCAAATGCTGTCAACCTCATTGCGGTCACATATGCACACCTACACATGCAGCGTGCTGGCACTTTAAAAGCGCACCCCTCCGAATACTTGTCATCTCTCTTTCTCTCTCTCTCTCTCACACACATACACACACATACATGCGCGTGCAGCCCATGAGACACTTTAAAAAGCGTGTTCTTCCCACCCACTGTACATTCAACAGTAGCGTGGAAACTTAGACGAAATATCTTTTTCTACTTTAAAAACACCGAGAAACTGATTGGGAAAACAGGTGGTTTAACACTGAATGGACAGAGAAGTCCATTTCTGTTGTTTCAAGAGAAATAAGATTTTTCTACCTACTGCCCAGTATCTTGACAACACCTTTGTTCTTTGTATTAATACTTCATTTAAATTGGTTTTAACACTCTCAACTAAAAAATTCAAAATAATTTGCCCAGCCTCCCTGTGTCACAACCTGCTACAGTGGACAAATCACCTTTCGAGGTATCCGCTGTCCTCCCCTCATTTGGGATTGTTTTCATGACCCGGCCCTCATTCCAAATCAATAAATAGCCCTGGTATAGAGCTTGGCTTTTAAAGCATATATGCATTGATTGTTGCTACTTAGAAAGCTGTGTAAACTGTGAGGAGTTTTTCTGTGCTCTACAGTTCAGCACGCCAGTTTTCACATATTTACTGGAAGCAGTTGCAGCCACATATCAAAATTTCATCAGGAATTTTTCTAGTTATTATTATTATTATTATTATTATTATTATTATTATTATTACTATTATAAACAAAAAAGTAAGATATTTATATTGTGCAAATGTGTATGTGATTGTTCAGGTTCAAAAACACCAAAAGGATTATAAACTATAAATAAGGCCGCGTTACCACCGCCAGCTGTGTAGCCCTACATTTTATGCTCATGGGAATCATGGAATCATTAATAGACTGATAATGCTCTTTTTTTAAAAAAACAAAAAAAAGCCCATAGTTTTGTGTATTTTATAATGACATTAAGTTGGATAACAAAGGCTACAGAAATCTCAGATGGCATTAATAAAGCAGTGAGATTATTCAGGAGAACAATGCTCTCTGTGTTAGATGCTACTGAAAAAAATCATCATGACCTTTACAAAGGAGGTGCAGCTCTACTGCTCTGAGATCAGAATAAAAAGGAGTAACATGCACATTACATAACATTAACACTGCAGAAAAGCGCCTGGTGTCGACTCTATTACTAACACTGACCTTTTCACAGCCACTGACTTTTACACAACAGAATCAGAATATGTCATGGCAACAGCTGACCTCTGTCTTTTTTCTTCTGATTCAGCTGTAAATATTATCAACGCTAAATATAGCACACTGAATCAGCCACACTTCTTGCTTTAACTTTCGTTTTATTTTTTTATGCATTACTCTGTTTAATGATTTAGTGGGATTTTGAGGTGGTAAAGGATGAATAGGGCTTTATATAAACAACCTCTTTACTGAGGTCATGTTGTTGTGGTGATAAACTTGTTAGCTCCATTTATTAAGCATTTATTAAAAGTATAAAAAAATTATAATAATAAAGCATGACGGTAACTTTGACTTTTAGTAAAATGTGAGCTGTAAATTTTCTTTCTGTATTACTGCTGATGGATCAGTTCCAGGTGTTTTCTTCACATTATTTACATCTGTTCCAGCAGATATTACTATAGCTAATAAATGCAGTTTTATAAAAAATGACTATAGTGTGCATAGCATGTCTTCCTCATAGCAAAAAGATCATGGGTTCAAGTCCCGGACAGGGCGAAGGCATTTCTGTGTGGAGTTTGCATGTTTGCTTGTGTGGGTTTTCATTGGGTTCTCCGTATTTCCTTCCACAGTCCAAAAACATGCATATTAAGCTAATTGTCTGTTTCAAATTTCATTCTTCAGTGATCATGCTCTTATTCTTTCCTTCTTCGAACTGTTTTATTTTCTGTTTTCTCTTTTATTTGTTTGTGCTTCTGTCAGCCACAATGCAGAAACATATATGTGATATATATATATATGATATATATGTAGGATAAACTAGACACTGATTTGATGCCTCAGTCACGTTTTCTACTAAAACCACAAGCTGAGGGAATACTCATTCATAAGCTTTATAACAAATCTGTTACACACATGTCAACCAACCCAAACTAAGCTTACACTCCTATTATAACAAGTGTTACAACAAGATTATGACCATAAAATGCACCTCTTAATGTCTCACTGTTATAACATTGCTATTTTCTTCATTCAATACTGAACATATATTAATAAAGCTACATATAAGATGATGTACAAAGATTTCTCGTACCTCAATTATGTTGATGACATCATTCAACACAGAGAGAAAAACAAGTCATCAAGTGTGCAAATATTCGGTTTATGTAAAATATTATTTTATAGGCAAAATATGGTCAAAAATCTACAGTGTATATAAAAGGGCAACTCACCCCTGTTCAAACAGCAAGTTTTTGTGATGTAAAAAAGATTTGACCTAAATAAATAATTTAAAACATTTTCCCACCAATAATAGGACATATAACCTGTACAAGTCAATCGAAAAACAAACTGAAATCTTTTCGGGAGGGAAAGTAAAAATAAACAACTGAGGTAATGTGGTTGCACAAGTGTGCACACCCTCTTATAACTGGGGATGTGGCTGTGTGGTATTGGATGTGGCACATCCAATCTCATGCATCTCACACAAAATCATATTAAAAAATTATGTTAAATGGGAGTCAGTACACCCCTGCACCCATTTAAAGTGCCTCTGATTAACCCCAAATAAAGTTTAGCTTTTCTAGTCGTTCCTGACGTTTTTGTGGTCACATCTTACACCACAAGCCTTCCAAAGCATCAGAGGGATCTCACTCTTTAATGATATCAGTCAGGGGAATGGTACAAAACAATTTACAATGCATTAAATATACCATAGAACACCGTGAAGACAGTCATCAGGAAGTGGAGAAAACATGGCACAACAGCTCCATTACCAAGAACTGGACATCCCACCAAAACTGAAGATGAGTTAGGGTGGCAAAACGGAAGCCTTATCTTACAAAGAAAAACTTCCAAGCCCAGCTACATTTTGCAAAAACACATTTGAAATCTCCCAAATGTATGTGAGAAAATGTGTTATGTTAACACATTGTTATGTTAGGTTAACTTTTTGCCATAATTCCAAAAGGTATATTTGGTGCAAACACAAAGATTTTAGTTTGTTTTTCACTTGTATAGTTGTATAGGTTAACGATCACATTAATGGTGGAAAAGGTTTTGAAATTATTTATACAAAATTTTTTACATCACAAAAACATTTGAACCGGGGTGTGTAGACTTTTTATATTCACTGTCTATTGTAAATATTATTTTAATAATATCAGTTTGTTTCTTTATTAAAATAAAAAGATCGGTACATGTAATTCAGTAACATGCAGATAGCACTCTCAGTCATGTTTATGCTGGGAGTCGACTCACTGATTTAAGGAATCGTTTTGGTGATTGTTTAATAACACTTCAAACTAGAGCAAAAACCAAATTTTCAGTTCTAGTTCAACATTATCTGTGACATTCCAGTTTATTTGAAAAGCAGTTTTATAGAACGTTTTTATAAAAGAAAATCACATTACTGCCTATAAAGTAAATTTAATTATTAAACTTGATAAAAATAGCTCATATGCTCCTGGATTGTTCCAATAATACAGTAATCACCTTTTTATAGTCGTATTGAAAAGAGATATTAAAGACAAGGAGGACACAAATTACACAGATAACAGAAGATTTTTAAATAAAACTGAATAATTAATATTTAATACATTTAATAATCAGAGTAGTTTGTGTCAGCCAGGAGGACAACGCTATGAAAACTGAGATAAAAAGGCTCCTTTAAAAATAACAAATTTATTCAAACATACATTTATAATAACGTGTTTATTTATATAGTGACTGTTTATTTCAGCATTTATATTTACCCCATTTTATTTCTGAATATGTGGTTATTAAAACTATAGACAAGCTACAGTGCAATTGGGTCGAGGGTAAAATAATGAAGATGGATAAAGAGGGATGGAGAGATGGGATGATGGGATTATGGAATGGCGCGATGAGTGGATAGAGGGCTGTATAGTGTTACTGGAGGTAGCGGTAAAGTTTATAGCAATGGTTTCCTGAATCAGCCACAAGGACATGTGAGTCGGATGTAATGGCAAGACCCTGAGGGCCAAACAGGGGATCTGATGACGTATTAATTACAGACAGGAACGAGCCGCTGCTGTCAAACACCTACATACTCACATACACACACATACACACATACACAGAGCTGAGCTTGAATGCCACAGAGTGAGTGTGAAGATAAAGTTATGTGTTGACATTACAGGAGTGTATTACCTGTATCCGATTGTTCCCCCAGTCTGCTACGAAAATGTTTCCATTTGAATCCACAGCGACTCCAGTAGGGGCGTTAAACTGACCTTTTCCCTCACCAATACAGCCGAACTTCATCAGGAATTCTCCCTCTACATTAAACACCTTAAAAACAACACATTAACCATCATTACTTACAAAACCACTCAGTTGACTTTACACTTGTTACTGAGATCTCACACACCTTTACTGAGTGATTATGGAAATCACTAACAATAATCTCATTATTCTGATTCACTGCTGCAAAGTGGGGACCTAAAGCAGGAGACACAACAGAGAGAGACAAAAAGATAAGATGACAAATGAGAACTGATATAATTTCAAAATGCATTTATTTTGAATTACTTTTTGACTGTAAAATGTGGATGATGTTCTGAGTGCATGGGAAAACATTGTTTCTGCTATTCGGTGGGTAAAATAAAGGTAAAATAAGCGTTAATGTCTTGGTGCATGTGAAAGTGAAAAAGAAGAAATGATAAACACCTGCAAACTGATTGTCTCCATTTCCTCGAGTGCCGAACTTTCGGAGGAGTTTGCCATTGGGCTGGAAGATGAAGATGCTGCAGGATTTATTATCCACTACAATGATGTTCCCGTTTCTGTCCACAGACACGCCTTTAGGACCCATTAGTTTCCCGGAGCCAATCTTACTCTGTGACACAAACACACAGTTCATCACTCCGCTCTGTTTCAGGAGCACATGCACATTAATTACACTGAAGAGAAAATGGTGCTCTAAACTAGGGAAAATCCACACTACACCCTTTACTTTCATTTCCTAGACACTTTATTCATTTATTTCTTCACCTAATATTTATTTAATCTTAAAGTGTTACATCATACTGTCAGCAAAACTTTCAGCACTAATCAAACTACTGAACACATTGCTTTCAATCCCCTCTGTGGCTTCTTTCTTTTCCTGGACAGCAAAAATATAATCATGGCAAAAAACATTCCCAATCTGATCATATACAAAGTTTTATCTGTTCTCCAGGAGCTAAACGTTAAGGAAGTGTATTGCTGCCCCACCAGGAAAAAACATCATATATATGTTACAACACATATTCTGGTGATATAAACTCTTTTACTGGAGTGATTTAGGACTACATTTCCCATCACAGTTATAAGATAACCAACTAGATTTCATGTTAAACTATAGTGAAGTTTCTGCTACATGGTTTGTATTTTTATCTGGTTTCACTCAAATGAGGATGGGGTTCCCTTTTGAGTCTGGTTACTCTCAAGGTTTCTTCCTTATCAAGTGAGGGAGTTTTTCCTAGCCACTGTCACCACGGGCTTGTTCATTAGGGATGTGTAGGGTTCACAGAGAAATGTTTAAATTCTTTAATAAATGTGTTTATTATGTGAAGTTTCTTTGTGATAATGTTAATTATAAAAAAGCGCTATACAAATTAAACCGACTTGGAGAGTATTCATATAAATAAGTCTGTTTGTAATAACTGTAGTTGGTCCTGCCCCAAGTGGAGGGGTTCAAGTATCTCGGGGGCTTGTTCATGAGTGAGGGAAGGATGGAGAGGGAGATCGACAGGCAGATCGGTGCAGCCTGTGCTGTAAAGTGGAGCTTGTACTGGTCTGTCGTGGTGAAGAGGGAGCTGAGCCAGAAGGCAAAGCTCTCAATTTACC
>JAOUQZ010000032.1:143601-166354 GCA_028564935.1 Neosilurus hyrtlii
TGTGACTTGAGGTAATGATTTTTAGCTGGTCGTGTTTTCTGTTTGCATTAAACTGAACTTGAGGCATTTGAATCCGGTCCCCTGTTTGCCTTGACTGGAACTTGGACCGAGCTTCGAAAAAAGGTCATGGACATCAAGCAGCTCCAAGAAGAGCTCTTCCACGTGATTAAATAGACAGGGTTGAATGTTCCGGATCATTTCTGAACTGAAAATTTAAATGATTTCAGTGCCATACGTTTCCCTCAAATGTTCTTCACACCTTCCCGTCTTCAGTTTAATAAACACAGGACATACAAAATGATTTCAGTTATAAATCCAGGCTGGATTAACGAGTTCTGCTTGATAAACATGTTTAAACTATCCAGGGAGTTACACCGAGCTGCTGAGCTCCAAATCTACTCATAATGTTTACTCTGGAAATACTGTTCTCGACAATACCTCAGAACAGTGAACAGATCCGCACAGGAACCAGGCTCTGGCGTGTAAACATTATACTCACTTCTGTTTTTCTTTTTCACTTCCACAAACAAATCTACTTTAGGCCACTTTCCCAACAAGGCCATGCCATCAGCGGGAACGCTGCCCTGGGTACAAGGAATCATTTGTAACGCCAACAACCCCTGCTTCCGCTACCCGACTCCTGGAGAGACTCCCGGTGTGGTCAGCAACTTTAACGACTCCATGTAAGATTCACACTAATCCACAATCTATAATCTATTATCACTAACTGTAATCATAAGATACAATAACTATCTATAATCACATTATATAATCTATAACCACAATCTACAATCACAATCTATAATCATAAGCCATAAGAAGTATCTATAACCACAATCTAAACAAAATCTATAATCACAAACCATAAGTATCTATAATCACAATCTATAATCACAATCTAAAATCACAAGCCATAATAAGTATCTATAACCACAATCTATAATTTACAATCTATAATCTATAAACACAAGCTATAAGCACAATCTTTATATTCACAAGCTGTAATCACAATCTATAATCACAATCTATAATCACAATTTATAATCCAATCACAATCTATAATCACAATCTTTACTGACAAGATATAGTCATTTACATTTACAGCATTTGGCAGACGCCCTTATCCAGAGTGACGTACACTGATCATTCTTATATAACTGAGCAATTATGTTTAAGGGCCTTCCTCAAGGGCCCACAGTGGCACCATGGTGGTACTGGGACTTGAACCCCTGGCATTCAGATCAGATCAGGACTGTCCATCCTAATCATATTTATAATCTATAATCTGTGATCCAGCTCCTTGTGGAGGTATAGTATTAATGTTATACTGTATTGTTATGGATAAAGATGGATCTTGGAAACAACTATTCCTGAAGAGTTCTTCTCTTATTAAAACAAATAATTGGAAGCTTTAGGGAACGGAACCCTCTCTGTCATAGGTTCTTGATAAAAAGTTTCCCCTCGAGGTCACACACTGTAGGGTTCCTTCACTCCGTGGTTTATTAATCAGTAGTAATCAATAAAAACTGCAGTAAGATTAAAAGGAAAGCAGATTTTCCGTGTTGTGTTAATTTCATCGTGTTTGTATAATGTGTGTGTAAGTAGAAACCGGGGTATCGTGTTACCCGTGGCTCGACCCGTTACGTCAGCGTGGCATTGCTGAGAGACGGTTCAGAATGGAAATTAATTCCAGGATAAAGAAATTGGGATGGAAAATCGTGCAGAGATGAAGTGAATATAATCCCAAGCCGGTGGTTTGCCATGTATTTTACTCTCACTGTTTTTCCCCCCAGAATCTCTCGGCTGTTCACTGACGCCAAGAAAATCCTTGTGTACATCCAGAACGATCAGAGTTTCGAAGGGTACAAGGGACTCGTCCGAGCTCTCCGGAAACTCCAGAACAACAGTGCAGGTCTGTCAGATAATTCTCACCATCATGCTGTGTGTGTTTCAGGAGGAATTTTATTTCTATATTAGATCATTAATGTGCAACGGCATGTCAAGTGAACGTCACGCCATGACCCTCACTCAGCAGGGTTAATATAACGATACTGATGAGTGCTGCGGCTCCACGTCAGATCAGGACTATCTGTCACAGCCATGCTGTCGGCTGTGGCGCGATAACTCGCACGCATGAATATGGGGTTAATTACTCAAAACTGGGAGGCCTCCATGCGCACCGAACAGTTTGTGCCATCTGATACAGATGCCACAGGATTGTGGTTTGTTTATTTCCTGTTCTGTTTCCTGGCTGAGTGTTTAAAGCAACAAATTAGAACGAAATCTTTAAACATTCAGCGTTCCATCGTTTCATTTCTGGTTCCTGTATGATTCTGGGTTGGGTTTACTGGATTGTTATATGTCTCAATCACGTACTCCTGCTGACCAAAACACACACAAGCACACACACATGCCACGTCCTGCAGCCATGTAAAGCCCCAGCACTTGCACAGTAAAAGTTTTCACTTGTACTTATCAGCAGTTTTCACATTCTTTCCTTTAAAGAGCCTCAAGGACGATGAACAGAACACCACGCTCAGGGACGAGAAGCAGATCCCTAAACAAATTCCTCCATCGCAAACATTCAGTCTAAACTCTGCCGGTTTATTTTTAAGCAAGTCTAAATAAATGGGTCAAGGTTATCATGGGCATTTAATAACTTTTGATTTTGAGGTTTGGGGACTTTTTTAGGGAGGTGAGCTTCTGCATGAGCACCTGACGTACTCTTCATGAGATGTTGTTTTCATAAAAATAATGAATCTGACCAACGTTCAGAAATATGTGACCCAGTCTGGCAAAATGAGTCACAGTGACCAAAAATTCTAAATTGAGTTATCCATACCATTTAAAAGAGGAGACTCTGAGCTTTAAAATGGTATGGCTAACTCAATTTTGAATTTTTGGTCACTGTGACTCATTTTGCCAGACTGGGACACATATATCTGAAGTTCCTGCCTCATTAATGAGGTCTTATGAAAGAAGTCAGGATGTCAACCTCTGATAGCTTGAATTCCTGAGAGAGTACCTGAGAGAGTTCCTGAGAGAGTACCTGGGCTCCTGAAAAAGTAAGTGTCATGAGGTTCTTTAGCTGTTGAAGGTGCTTCCATTAAAAAGTTCTTGTAAAACATTTCTGGATCTTGAGAAGGTTCCTGTCTTGGAAATATACCCAGAATGGATTACCCAGAGTGCCCTTGCGTTTAGCCCCTTTTACACCGTTTCACTGACTTCCTGCTTTGCTGCTCAGATTATTACAGTTACGTGTTCTCGTTTCAGCTCTCCCGAGTCCTTAAACCTACCTTCTCTTTCTCTCTCTCTCTCCCCGCGTTGTTTTTCATGCTTCTGTTCTAGCAGATTGAAACATACAGAGTTCCATCTCGTGGCAGGACACAGGTCCTCATCAGTTATTCTCTCTACGTTAGTTGGAGTTTCCTGGCTGACTCTCGGGTTGGGTTCATCACACACTTTTAACTGAGCCAAGTTTCAGTGTTGAGATGTGAGACTGAAAACAGGATTTCAGTATTCAGTTCATTCAAACGAGTGAAAGAGGATTCAGAGCACGCGGGAAGTTGTAGTGTCTCTTTTGTGTGTAACTCGGGGACAGAGTGTATGCTGAGAGTCGTGGTGTCTCTTCTCTGTGTAACTCGGAGACAGTTTATGATGAGAGTCGTGGTGTCTCTTCTGTGTGCAACTCGGCGACAGAGTACATGCTGGGAGATGTGGTGTTTCTTCTGTGTGTAACTCGGGGACAGAGTGCATGCTGCGAGTCGTGGTGTCTCTTCTGTGTATAACTGTGGGACAGAGTGCATGCTGGGAGTCGAGGTGTCTCTTCTGTGTGTAACTCGGAGACAGAGTGCATGCTGGGAGATGTGGTGTCTCTTCGGTGTGTAAATCGGGGACAGAGTGCATGCTGGGAGACGAGGTGTCTCTTCTGTGTGTAAGTCGGGGACAGAGTGCATGCTGCGAGACGTGGTGTATCTTCTGTGTATAACTCTGGGACAGAGTGCATGCTGGGAGACGAGGTGTCTCTTCTGTGTGTAACTCGGGGACAGAGTGCATGCTGGGAGTCGTGGTGTCTCTTGTGTAGTGCTGAGTGATTTAATTAATGGTCCTTCAGGTGCTTTTAGTCACCTGAGTCTGAGACTTCAGTCCCAAACAGGAAACAGTTCAGACTCGTGGGATTTACTCTGAAATCTATTATAAAACTTCATTCAGATATTAAATTCATCTCTTTATTAAAATCCTTATTTCACAATAAACTTTTGCTAATCATTATTTATCTTCTTAAAGATTTATGCGAAGTTTTAAACCTGTTTTACATCTTATATTTTTTGATCTGGTTAAATGGTTAGCACAGAAACCTTCAGACAACATAACAGCAACAGTATTAATGACTACGTCTTTAACACACTTAATAACTCTTTACTGAATACAGAATGATGAAGTGCTGCTGAAAGGGGAACCACCTGCAGTAACCTCAGATCGGCTCAAACCGGTTTATACATGTTTTTTTCCTGAACGTTCTGACAGGAAACAGTCTCACTGTGTTTCTGTGTCACTGTCTTTCCTTTCTGCTGTCTGTCCTGAATGCCATGCTGTGATATTACTTGTGTCATTTTACTGTCATCACTATAACGTCAGCATTTGTATTATTATAAATGTCAACCCCCCCCCCCCTCCCCATTTTTCTCCCCTAATTTAGTCATTTGCTATTCCCACCAATCAACTTTTAGCCTTCCCTATCACATGACCACCACCGACCAGGGAGGGGCGTAAGCAAGCACTTGCTGCCACCCGCCTCTTTTCGAACTGTTGCCCATGTGTATTTGGGGGCGGCCTAACACACTCGAAGGGAAAGCGCTATCCGCCCCCTCGTACGAATGAGCTCACAGACACCCATGATCGCTGTGAGTGACAGGGAAGTGAGCATATGCTGTCCCTCCCTCCTGTGAGAGCTTGGCCAATGAGCTCCCATGGACTCCCAGTCACGGATGGCTGTGGCATCAATAAGGATTCGAACTTGCGATCTGGTTGATAGTCCATAGCCCAATATCATTCTTTTTAAAGGGTGTGAAGATTAAAAGTTATACAAACACTGTGTAAATATTATAATAATTATTTATTATTATTATTATTATTATTCATCCATTCATTCAGTTTCTGAACTGCTTAATCCTAATTAGGGTCATGGGGAGGCTCGCCAGGCCATTGCAGTATTAATATTATTATTATTATTATTATTATTTGCCCTGTGATAGTCTGGCAAGTTGTTCAGGGTGTACCCCGCCCTCGCCCAGAGTCGCCTCAGATGAGCGCCAGACTCCCCGCGACCCTAATTAGGATTAAGTGGATTAGAAAATGAATGAATGAGTGAATGAATGAGGTATAATTATTATTTATATTAGTACTATTATTATTATTATTATGATTATTATTATTTATATTAGGGGCAGTCGTGGCCTGGTGGTAGGGTGCTGGATTACTGATCCCAAGGTCAGAGGTTTAAGCCCCACTATCAGCGGGTTGTCACTGCTTTCCCCCAGTGCAGCTAACTGGGTTATCAAATGCCAGCCATGGCACTTCTCTCCATCTCTCACTGTCTATGGTGGGAGGCATGTACAAGAACCAATGCTGACTTTTGTCTGGAGTAGGCTGCATAGCCGTCAGCGTGTTTCTGCCCTGCGATGGTCTGGCGAGCTGTCCAGGGTGTACTATGCCCTCGCCCAGAGTCGGCTGAGAGGGCGCCAGCCTCAACGTGACCCTAATTAGGAATAAGCAGTTCAGAAAATTAATGAATGAATGAATTATTTATAGTATTATTATTATTATTTATAATGTTGTTATTATTTCAGGTTTTAAGTTGAAGGATTTCCTCCGTGATGATGAAACCCTGTCCGAGTTCCTGGAGCAGAACACGACGTTGAGTAAACACGCAGTGCAGCAGATAGTGGAAGCCGACGTGAACCTGGAGAAAGTAAGAACATTTTAAGCACGTCTCTGTTCAGTTGTGTTTAAGGAGGAGATATAAAACTGAACCCTGTGTTTTGACTGTGAACTCAGTACTCGTGTGGTTATTAATTCGTACCCCTTTATAAATGTTACACATCAAACCATGACATAGTTCTAATAACTTGTTATTCACTGCACTGTCACGAGACAAGTGCAGTTCACAGACACGTGAGGTGAGGAGACGATGGGGGGAGGAGAGGAGGGGACAATGCAGGACATCAGAGGTTGTTGAAGGAAGGAGTTTAGTCACATGACCAAACCCAGATCATGGCCTGCTGAAGCCACTGCTAAAGGACCACAGTTGTGTTTCACGTTATGACACACCATCAGGTGTCAGAGCTGACTGAGTTCCAGTTCAACTTGCATTACATCATCATTCTCAGGGGGTGAAGAGATTTCGGAAAAGGTTTCTGGGATCCAGGAGAAGGCACCAAAAATCTTTATTATGTCCCTGATTTCCCTCAGTATATTCCATCAGTGAGAGGACAAGGTTTCACTAGCGAGTGGAGCTGAAGATTCTGCCTAGAGTTAAAAAAATGAAGAGATTTTCTGTAGCCTTGCGTGAAGGATGAGATAGAAGAGGACGGGGACAGAACATTCTCTCTGTCTCTCTCAGGGGAACATGACATTCAGGGCAAACTACAATCACAAAACGAACTTCTTCACTGATCTAAAACCTTTTGACTGGATTAGGGATTACTAGTTAACTGGGTTAGGGTTTATGGGTTTACTGGGTTAGGAGTTACTGGGTTAAGGGTTTCCAGTCTGCTGGGTTAGGTCTTACTAGTTTACTGGGTTAGAGGTTACTGGTTTACTGGGTTAGGCGTTACTGGTTTACTGGGTTAGGGGTTATGGGTTTACAGGGTTAGGGGTTACTGGTTTACTGGTTTAGGAGTTAAGGGTTTATTAGGTTAGGTGCTACTGATTTACTGGTTATGGGGTTATGGATTTATAAGGTTACTAGGTTAGGGGTTACTGGTTTACTGGGTTTGGGGGTACTGGTTTACTGAATTAGGGTTATGGGTTTACTGGGTTAGGGGCTACTGGTTTAGTGGGTTAGGGGTCACAGGTTTACTGCGTTTTGGTTTACTGGATTAGGGGTTACGGGTTTACAGGGTTATGGGTTACGGGTTTACTGGGTTTGGGGTTATGGGTTTAGTAGGTTAAGGGTTGCTGGTTTACTGGGTTAGGGGTTACTAGTTTACTGGGTTTGGGGTTATGGGTTTACTGGGTTAGGGGCTACAGGCTTACTGTGTTAGGGTTTATGGGTTTACTGGTTTAGGGGTTATTGGTTTACTGGTTTACGGATTACTGGTTTACTAGGGTAGGGGTTACTGGTTAACTGAGTTAGGGGTTATGGGTTTACAGGGTTAGGGGTTACTGGTTTAGGGGTTACGGGTTGATTAGGTTAGGGGTTACTGGTTTGCTGGGTTAGGTCCTTATTGATGAATGAGCATACCTGCCTTCCCAGGTGCTGATTAAAGGGTTCGGAGTGCATCTGAGAGATCTGTGCAACACCACGTCACTGGAGGAGTTTGTGAACATCGCCGATCACAACATCTCAGAGATGACGCAGAAAATCATCTGTCAGTCATCTGCTGATTGGCTGAACAGTGCAGAGAGTCACTTCCTGTCCAACTTGGACTTCCTGAAACCCATACGGGTAAGACATGAAGGAAAATCAAATCTAATTTACTAATTTATGTTTGATATGCTGATTATGATGATGATGCTGAGGATGATGAAGATGAGTTATCATTTCTGGATTTAAATAATTTAATAATCATTAATTATTTTAGCTGTAATCATGCAGGATTAGTGGGCGGGACCACAGAGTAATGAACATCATAAAGTCTGGGTAATTTCCAAATCTATTTGTACTTTGTGAAAGTGTTATGAAAAACCGCTACAGAGCGAGCATTGTCCTTTCTTGAGTGTGTGTGTGCGCGCGAGCTTCATGAGAATAGGAACAGTTAGGTCAGTGAGTGTAAACACATGACTCTGTGGGGAAAGCGGGAAAGAACTGGCGATGGTCTGAGCATGTTGACGTGTTGTTGACGTCAGTGTGAAGTCGCATCATGCTGAACTTCTTCTGTTGTTTTCTTTCGTCTCTGTGCAGAACGGCGTCAGGTCAAACCCTAAAGTCGTGCAGGATGTGTCTCTGGCCACTGATACGCTTCTGGAGAGTCTGGGATCTCTGGCTGTTGAGGTGAGCAAGCACAAAAATATCTCATCCTCCTTGGGATGCAACATAAAACACCAGATTGAAACATTTGATACACGTCTGATACAAGTCTGATACACGTCTGATACACGTCTGATAAATAGGATACGTGACACAATTTCCAGAACATTCCTCTTCAATGCCCCGGTGTGATTTTATATAAGAGGGTTATATATTTTATAATACTTCAGTAATAATATCCTGTAACCTGTAATAACCTGAAACATCTCTACACCATCAACTTCATGACACATGCCAGGATGTACACATATGATATAGGAATATGCAAATTCCGAACTGCCCCCACATCCGAGAATCATGCGTGTGAGAACTCACATCATTCCCACCAATGGGATTCCCACCACTGAGACTCCTCAAATTCTTATGCAATTACTGAAACCTGTTAAAACCTACTGTGCTTCACTGTTACCATTGTGACCATCATGACCCTTCCCTTAGCTAGCTAGCTAGTTAGCTGAGTTCTTAACTAGTTCATCTTGATGCTAAAGGTTTGCTTGTCGACCTGGAATATCCTGGAATACGGTCATTTAAATATCAGAAATGATTGGTTGAAATATGTCACATTTTTTTTTGTTTTTTTTGTAACATCACAGTTTGGGAACATATTTATTGTAGCTCTGCCCACTGTTCAGTTTTCTACAGAAGTAAGAATCTGGTTATTGAATTAAAGTTAAAACTAGGAGGTGCATGATTCAGTGTTCAGAGGAGCTCAGAAGTCTCTGCAGCAGGTGACGGGTTTGATATTTCCGGCTGGCTGGCACTCGGGGTTCTCTGGCTGCTCGCACAGCTTTGGCAGATTTTGTCAGGAAACCGGAGCCGAGTCAGAAAGTCAGGAGCGATTTGTGCGTTCCAGCGCTCTTCTACAGTTAAACAGCTGAGCTCGCTGAATTCGAGGTTACTCTGAGTCACTGCTGTTTTTCATTGCTATAAAATGTGGATTGTGCGTTAAATAAAAACAAAGGGACCCACCCACAAAGGCGGCGACTTGTTTTCCTGCAGAACGGTGAAAATATTTCAGACATGTCACATGATCAGCTCTGACAAAGACACCGTTACTGTCAGCTCTGAGAAAGGAAATGAGACAGAAACAATCCCCCTGCTTCAGCTTCTCTTTTGTTCTCACGATAAGGTTTTTTTTTTTTCTTTTTTGTTCCTGCTCACTGAACTACAGTAACCTCACAGTGAGGCTGCAGGACGGGAGGTTACTCCAGGTCATTCTGGGCTCCTCCGGTTCCTCGGCTCTTGTGTGCGTGACTCTCTCCTCCACAGAACGCTGTGTTTACTGTAGCTGTTGTTTGTACTTAGATCTGGATGCCTGTAGGATATGATTCAGCTTCGGGTGAATTCTGTATGTAGGATGGTGTGTGAAGGGAGACGCAGAGACATTGATGAGAAATCAGTCGTTGGGAGTGGAGACGAAACATAAAGCCCTGATGTTTTAGTGGCTGTATTATTAATAAAGATCAGAAGGAAAGCAATAAACTGCTCTTGCTTTAAACAGAACCAGATTTTTCAGAAGATTCACTGTAAATATTTTCCTCTCTAAACTGCAGCATTTCTTTTTTTTCTGTCTTTCTTTCTATAAACACTTTTACTGGAGGAAGCAGCTCGATTTCCAGATTGGCAGCTTGTTCTTTAAAGTCTTAAAAGCATGAATTATCATCACAGTAACACACACACACACACACACACACACACACACACACACACACACAGTAGAGCAGATTGTTGATAAAGTGTAATCTTCATTAGCATATTCTGTTCTAGTCTGACCGACAGTAACCTCGCTGTAGAGCTCTTGTGCTCAGTAGCTCCACCTGCAGGATGACGCAAGCACTGAATTATTTGGACTAAAAAAAAGGAAATTCGATAAAAATGCAATAGCACTCTATAAAAATATATATTTCCAACCAAAAAAAACATTTCTGTGTTTTTAACATAATTAAATTGTTATGCTTTAGTCCTGGTTTTAGTTTCTCTCTTTTGATTTTTGTCTCAAAGAAGATTTTATGATTTTATAACTTTTGGAATCTCCGAACGTTACTCCACTCGTACAGTAATCTTACAAAGAGATAATAATTTTTCATGGTTGATGAATGAATAGCAAAATGAAGTAATTATTAAAAATAAAGAACACATGAATTAAAGCACACTAAATAAATAATATATTTGTGATTGATGATAAGGCTTTTTAAAGTTATTTTATTTAATATTTATGTTCTTACGTGTCTTTACTTTTTAAATCATTAGAGGTATTGATCTCTGATCTCCACGTCCATAACCGATCCTTCTTAATGTCCCCTCGTAGCTGGTGAATATGAAGAGTTGGCGTGACATGAGGAATGAAATCCTGCTCCTGACCGGAAATGCCACCCAGTCACCCAATCACGTGTACCAGGCCGTGTCTCGCATCGTGTGTGGACACCCAGAGGGTGGTGGCCTAAAAATTAAATCCCTCAACTGGTACGAGGATCATAACTACAAGGCTCTGTTCGGTAACCATAACGACAGTGACAGCGAGCCAGTATCCATCTACGACAACACATCCAGTAAGTTTCGCTCAGAATATCAATCAATAAGAACAATAAACACATCTGGAGAACATCTGCCTTACTTTCATTTCAATACTGTGGAACAAGTCTGAGTGCTCACTGACCCCAGTGACCTCTACAACTCTATATCTCTCCCGATTGTGTCTATCTCCATCATCCCCCCTTCCCGTCATCTATTCAGAGTTTCTGCCGTTAGATCAGTTTGATTTTCTCCTCTCTGCTCTTTCAGCTCCGTACTGTAATAACATGATGAGAAATATGGAGTCGAGTCCGATCTCGCGGATGATCTGGAGAGCGCTGAAGCCTCTGCTCATGGGGAAGATCTTATACACCCCAGATACCCCAGCAACACGCAGGATTATACACGAGGTCTGTCTCTGTCTCTACATGTCACAGACTATTATTATTTGTATTATTCTTATTTATTTATTTATTTATTTAAAATTACGATTATTATTCTTATTATTGTCATTTAACCCCATCATCTGATTTTTTAACTGTTTCTCTCTTCTCCTTCTCCTTTTTTTCTGCCACTCCTCTTATGTGTATTTTCTCCTGCTTCTGTTCTCCTGTCTCTACTCCTGTCTCTCTTCTCCTGCCTCTCTTTTCCTGCCTCTCTTTTCCTGTCTCTCCTTTCCTGCTCCTCTTCTCCTGTCCTATTCTCCCATCTCTCTCCTTCTTTCTCTCTTCTCATGACTCTCTTCTCTTGTCTCTCTTCTCCTGTCCTTCTCCTTTCTACCCCTTCTTTCTCTCTTCTCCTGCTCCTCTTCTCATGTCTCTCTGCTCCTGTCTGTCTTTTCTTACACCTCTTCTCCTTCTCCTCTTCTCCTGTCTCTTCTCTCATGTCTCTCTTCTCCTTTCTCTTTCCTTCTTTCTCTCCTCCTGTTCCTCTTCTCCTGTCTCTCTTCTCCTGCTCCTCTTGTCCTGTCCCCCATCCCTGTCTCTCTCAGGTGAATAAGACGTTCCAGGAGCTGGGTGTGCTGCGGGACTTGGGAGGAATGTGGGAGGAGATGAGGGTGAAAGTCTGGGACTTCCTGGAGAACAGTGAGGAAATGGATCTTGTCAGAGTAAGTTGATTTGTGATGCATTTCTCTCATTTAAACTCCACAGCACCACACTGTGGTCAGTAATAGTAGTGCAAGTAAATAATAGCTAAAGGTGGACTTCAGTACGGTCATGTGACCAGGCGTTGCTCCTAGTTGGAGGCCACACAGTTTACCACACCAAAGGATTCAGGCTGACACAATAGCTCTCTCGAATTACTTTCATTGTCCTCCCCTCGCACCACAGAGATACCTTCAGAAATTAGCTTTGAGTTATGGAATTGACCATTACAAGCATGTATCACAAACGGATACAGACTGAACACCTGGAAGTCTGAAATGTTCTTGAAAAAATATTACATATAACCGCTGCTCATTATGAGCCGTTAGAAAAGAAGCACATGCTAACAGTTGGGCTTCACTCAGCATGGTCTCGACTCGTTGCCGCTACCCAGCGGAACCAGCTAAAAACACACATCTTCTCTCAGTCTGTGCTTTGCTTGTGACATAAATGCTTTTACTGAGTGGCATATGTAAAATGTAATTTCTTATTTACTAGTACATGAAACAGCTCCACATTGGCAGCAAAAAACAAGCACATGCTAATAGTTGGGGCTTCACTTAGCATGGTCTCAGCTCGTTGCTTCATCTTCTCTCAGTCTGTTCTTTGCTTTTAATATAATTCTTTCTAATAAGTAGCTTTTTTATTATTATAAACAAAACAAGACACAAAATATTATCTTTACATGTGAACTCACCGGTTATAATAAAATGGTCACTGCAAACGCAGATCTTTACATCCAGATCTGCTCAAGCGATGTTGCTGAACCATTTAGCTCTCCTTTTTCTGGAGAGTTCTTCAGCATACTTGTCCTGGATTTTAATAATGGCCGTGACATGGAAAAAATGCTTGTCTGTTTCCCTCTCCGCGCGGTTGGCACAACAGATTACATCACATTTACTCTACATTCTACATTCACAGACTCCACGGCGCTACCAGTATGGTGCCGGCGCAGTGTTTTCTCAGAGGCTTCCGGGTTATCACACATATTGCAGAAGATCTATTAGTATAAACTACATGTGAACCTTCCCTCAGTCTCCACGTTCTGTCTCAGAGATTATTAAGTCATATTCACCATGCCTTCAGCGAGTAATTCTTACTTATACCTAAATAAAACCATCATTAAAACTTTATTTCTCTTTATGAGGTAATGATAATTACTCTGAGTGCTGGCTCACATTTGCTCGTGTTATTGATGCACAAGAGCAGTTTAAGAGTGTGTGATGTCATCCCTCTCTAGACTCTCCTCCAGAATAATGCCAGTGCTCAGTTCTTCAACGCCAGGCTGAAAGACACCGAGTGGCGAGTGGAGGACATTTCAAAGTTCTTATCTAAAGCATCTGAGGACATGCGTCCCCCGGGTACAGGTTATACCTGGAGAGATGTGTTTAATGAGACGGACCAGGCCATTCAGACCATCTCACGTTTCATGGAGGTAAACACACACACACCTCTGAGTCTGAGAGGAGTTTGTAGTGTGAGAGATGAGTTAAGATGCCAGTGTGAACATGAGTTAAAATTTAAATGTGACTTGAATATCCACTGTGCATCATTTCCTGATTATAATTTAATTCTTGATCTTTTGAAAGTCTAAAGTTCATGTTCAATAAAATAAATCAAATGTTTCTCAGTGTAAAATCACATCATGTTTAATTTCTTCTTTCCGATCTAAAGTGTGTGAACTTGGACAAGTTGGAACCTGTGTCGACAGAGGAGCGTCTGGTGAATAAATCCATGCGACTGCTGGACAATCGAAAGTTCTGGGCTGGGATCGTGTTTCCAGACATGCAGGCCGACTCATCCGAACTTCCTCCTGACGTTAGCTACAAGATCCGCATGGACATAGATAATGTGGAGCGCACCAATAAGATCAAGGATGGGTAGGGCATTGTTATTTACGTTTTAAACATCAAGCTCATCTTAATTCTTCGTGGAAATATTTCTTATAAGTGAAATATCGGGGCTTGTACTCACAGGTATTGGGACCCTGGCCCTCGTGCTGACCCCTTCGAAGATCTGCGCTACATCTGGGGAGGATTTTCGTACCTACAGGATGTTATTGAACATGGGATTATCCGAGCTCTGACAGGCAGCAAGGAAAAAACTGGCGTTTATATCCAGCAGATGCCGTATCCATGTTACGTGGATGATATGTACGTTAATGATCTGTTTTTGTCTTCATTTCATTTAAGATAAGGAGATGGTGACATCGTTATCTCTTTCTTTATTGTGTAGTTTCTTGCGTGTGATGAGTCGCTCGATGCCGCTCTTCATGACTCTGGCATGGATGTACTCCGTGGCCATCATTATTAAGGGCATAGTATATGAAAAAGAGGCGCGTCTGAAGGAGACCATGAGGATTATGGGATTGGATAATGGGATCCTGTGGCTGAGTTGGTTCATTAGTAGCCTGATCCCATTGCTCATCAGCGCCGCCCTGCTGGTCCTCATCCTGAAGGTGTGAATCTTCTCATCATCATTTCTTCAAAAAAACAAAACTTATCACTGTTGTATAAGTGATTTCTCTGCCCATATCATTTATAAATGAATAAATACACTACGGTGACACAGTAGTTAGCATATCCACCTCACAGCAAGAAGGTCCTGGGTTCGAGGCCCAGGCTTGGCGAAAGGCATTACTGTGTGAAGTTTGCATGTTCTCCCTGTGCATGTGTGTTTGTTCTCTGGGTATTCAAGTTTCCTCATCCATAGGTGTGAGTGTGAATGGTTGTGTGTGTTGCCCTGTGATGGTCTGGAGAGCTGTTCAGGGTGTAGTCTGCCCTTGCCCAGTGTTGGCTGAGATAGGTTCCACCCTCCCCATGACCCTAAAAGGAATAATCAGTTCAGAAAATGAATGAATGAATTTCACCTCCAGTCAAATCACATGAATCTCTTCACGTTCCAGATGGGGAACCTTCTACCCTACAGTGATCCGGGTGTGATCTACCTCTTCCTGGTCTCCTTCGCCATCGTCACCATCATGCAGTGTTTCCTGATCAGCACGCTCTTCTCTCGGGCCAACCTGGCAGCCGCATGTGGAGGCATCATCTACTTCACCCTCTACCTGCCCTATGTCCTGTGTGTGGCCTGGCAGGACTATGTGGGCTATGGGGCTAAAGTGGTGGTGGTGAGTGCTGTGTTAATCAGAGGATGGGTTCTCATCAGAACAGCAGTAGATCTTGAGAAAATAACCTTGATGTCTCTTTGTTCTCAGAGCCTGTTGTCTCCAGTGGCGTTTGGTTTTGGTTGTGAGTACTTTGCGCTGTTTGAGGAGCAGGGCATGGGCATTCAGTGGGATAACCTGCTGTCCAGTCCCATGCAGGAGGACAACTACAGCCTCACCACCTCCATCACTCTCATGCTGATAGACTCTGTGCTGTACGCTATCATGACGTGGTACATTGAGGCTGTCTTCCCAGGTAATCTTCTGTCTTCTCTGCTTTCAGTCTCATGATTCAGGATTTGGAAATGATTTAAACCTTCTGCCACTTTTTACATTTCTCCCAGGCCAGTATGGCATCCCCCGACCATGGTATTTCCCCCTTACCAAATCTTACTGGTGTGGAGAGAAATGTGGCTGGACAAAAACGTCCTCCACTGACAAGAAAGAAAATGCAGAAGGTGGTTATAGGTATTTTTGTATTTATTGTTCTTTACTCAGATAAATGACTAAGAGTCTAAATGAGCGAATGTTTTTTCCCAAAGCGGTGTGCATCGAGGAGGTACCAGCGGATCTGGAACCCGGTGTCTACGTCGAGAATCTGGTGAAGGTGTACAGACATGGCAACAAGCTGGCAGTGGATGACCTCACACTGGGCTTCTACGAGGGTCAGATCACCTCCTTCCTGGGCCACAACGGAGCAGGAAAGACCACCACCATGTAAGATCAAATGGTTCTTCTACAGGAGATCTTTCTCTTTATCTTCAGTTGTTCTGACTCGTGATTTTCTCCACCAGGTCCATTCTGACTGGCCTGTTCCCTCCCACGTCTGGCACCGCTTACATCATGGGAAAAGACATCCGGAGCGATCTTAGTGCTATTCGTCAGAATCTGGGAGTGTGTCCACAGCACAACGTCCTGTTTAGCATGTACGTTTATTAAAGGCTCAGTTTTCTACCAAAGGTCCAGGGTTCGAATCCCGGGCTCGGCGAGGGGGTTTCTGTGTGGAGTTTGTATGTTTTCTCTGTGTGTGCGTGGGTTCCCTCCGGATACTCTGGTTTCCTCCCACAGTCTAAAAACATGCACAGTAGGCTAATTGGCTGTTCCAAATCACCCCTAGGTGTGAGTGTGAATGCTTGTGTGTGTTGGCCCTGTGATGCTACTCAAGGTGTACCCCACCCTCGTACAGAGCCGGCTCAGATTGGCACCAGGGGCGACCCTAATTATATTAGATGGTTCTTAAATGTTCTAAAGTCTGTTGTTGTTGCTTGAACTCCAGGTTAACGGTAGAAGAGCACATCTGGTTCTATGCTCGTCTGAAGGGCCTCTCAGAGGAGAAGGTGAAGGCTGAGATGGATCAGATAGTTTCAGATCTAGGCCTCCCTCACAAACGCAAATCTCGTACAAGTCAGCTTTCAGGTACGCGAATGTGAAAGAACATCTTAAGAACATTGGAAAAAAATTACCCAAAGCTCCTTTACATCAAATGATCTGTTGCTGCTTCTCTTACAGGAGGAATGCAAAGGAAACTCTCTGTTGCTTTGGCTTTTGTTGGTGGTTCAAAGGTTGTGATCCTGGATGAACCTACAGCCGGGGTGGATCCATATGCTCGCAGGGGCATCTGGGACCTTCTGCTTAAATATCGACAAGGTACACGAAAGAAATCATGTATTAATAAATATAAACACATCATGGTGGACAGATAAATAAACACATTCAAGAACCATAATCCAGGCTAAGAGCGAGAGGGAGGATACTGACACTTCAGTATACACTGAGTCCTCGACTTACGACAGGGTTCTGTTCCTACGACGTGGTGTAAGTCAGATTTTGTCGTAAGTCGGATGACACCACTCAGCTATCCTAATGCAGGAGCAAAATCATCATCTAGGATATAAAAACACATTTATATGACACATGAAAGTAGAACTAGCAGTAAGGAAACCATATGGAGAACAATCCACAGAGAATCCTCGGTTGGGCGCCGCACAACTGACATATTCTTCCGCTGCATGCATGAACTAGTTCGTATTTACGACACAAACATCAAAAATCGGAACAACAATTCTTAACGACTTATGGCATGAGCGTCGTAACCTCAAAGCATCTTATGTCGGGTCTGTTGTAAATCAAGGACTAACTGTAACCTGATCTGAGAGTAGAACTAGTTCCATCATCCGTAACATGAAAATAAGCACCACCTACATCACTGAACTGATTCTATGTTTAATAAAAGAATCAGGAAGTTTAAAAGCAGGTTGTGTGAAAGGTCTAATGAGGGTATGAGTGAAGGGATCTGAACATTTCTCGGTACATGTTGTGTGTGTGTTTGCTTGGTGATTAATAATAAGTGTAATTTTATGGATATCAAATGTTTCAGTTCTGTCCCGGTTCTTCTTGCTTTTATCCATCTGACCACACAGCGAGTGTATTTCCTGTCTGATCATGTACATAACTGATGCTACATTTCAACTCCATGTTGAAATGTACATAACTGATGCTACATTTCAACTCCGTGTTGAAATCCGTAACCGTTTGGATCATTTACACCGATCTTCATATTCATCAGGTCGCACCATCATCCTCTCCACACACCACATGGATGAGGCTGACATTCTGGGTGATCGTATCGCCATGATCTCTCACGGTAAGCTGTGCTGTGTGGGATCCTCACTGTTCCTGAAGACTCAGCTGGGCACTGGGTATTACCTAACACTGGTCAAGAGGGATTTCGACCTGTCTCTCAGCTCATGTCACAACTCTAGCACCACCATGTCCTATTCCAAGAACAGTCTCAAGAAGGTTTGTGGTTTCAAACTTGTAGCTGCCCTGAAAAATGTCTGATTAAAATGTCCGTTGTGTAAAATTGAATAATTTTATCCACGCAGGACGACAGCGTCTCGGAAAACAGCTCTGATGCTGGTCTCGGCAGTGACCATGAAAGTGAAACCACCACCATCGGTACTATTTCATCCCAACAAACCAGTCAGAGCTTTATCTTTGTGCAGTCAGAACCTTCAAATATCTTCTTTAAATGTTTGACATTGCAGACATCTCCCTGATCTCCAATGTCATCTTCAAGCACGTTCCCTCAGCCAGGCTGGTGGAAGATCTGGGCCATGAGATCACCTATGTGCTGCCCTATGAAGCCGCCAAGGATGGTGCCTTTGTGGAACTCTTCCATGAGATTGATGATCGCCTTATTGACCTTGGAATCTCCAGCTATGGAATTTCAGACACCACACTGGAGGAGGTAAGTCGGTGTAGATTATCAGATATCTCCACCATGCTGGAATGGAACAGAAATATGAGCAGGTTTCTCTCTGTGTTGCAGATCTTCCTGAAAGTGGCCAATGATAACGGAGTGGATGCTGTAACCTCGGGTAAGATCAGAGAGAATCCGTAATCTGAGTATCATCACTCCGAATTCAGAGACGTAGAGAACTAAATAATTCTTCAATTCCTTTCTTGCTCCAGACGGCACGATTCTTCCAAGACGGCACCGCCGGCATGCTTTTGGTGACCATCAGAGCTGTCTGAAACCCTTCACCGAGGACGACAGTTTTGATTTCAATGATTCGGAAGGGGATCCAGGTACGTTTCTCTTTTCTCTGCATAACACATTCCTGAAATAACCTAGGAAAGATATTTATCTGTGGTGCTTGGTTACATACTTAGAGTCTCGTGAGACGGACTGGTTGGGAGTGTCTGACGGGAAAGGTTCCTACCAGGTCAAAGGGTGGAGCCTGAAGAGGCAACAGTTTGTGGCTTTACTCTGGAAGCGTTTCCTGTATGCCCGTCGCTCTCGGAAGGGATTCTTTGCTCAAGTGAGTCTCAAACTATTAGTTTTCCAACTTTACAAGACATTCTGAAACCTTCCTCCAACCCATGTCTGCTGCTTCCAGATTGTTCTTCCAGCTGTGTTTGTGTGCATCGCCCTGGTCTTCAGTCTAATCGTGCCACCGTTCGGAAAGTACCCAAGCCTGGAGCTGGAACCCAGCATGTATGAGGAGCAGTTCACCTTCATCAGGTAAACACCACACCTCCTATTACAGATCTAATGTACACACACTGGACCAGAGTCTCAACGAATCCTCTTCTCTCACTGCAGTAATGATGCACCGGAGGACACACACACCAACCAGCTGCTCGGAGCACTAACAGACAATCCGGCCTACAGTGGGCGCTGTTCTGAGGATGGGACACCACCTGGGTGAGTGAGGTCAAAATACATCAGAGATATTTTTAATGTTGTACTTCTGTGAATAAGATCTCGGTCTTACTGAGTCCCATTTCTAAATTAACACCTTCCAGCTATACACTCAGATACACTCAGCACCATCATTGTTTTATTTTTCTTGAAATTGTATCGCTTCTTCTTCTTCTTCTTAACACTGGATCTTAGACTTTTCCACTTTCTACCAATTGCTGTAGTGCTGCCAAGTTATCACTCTGGCACAAGATTGTTCCTCCGGTCACACTGTTTCATCATTGTTATTGTAAACATACAGAACCAAAACAAGATGTAGAAAATGTGAATAAGAGATACTAAGCCCGTGAGCTGGTGTGGTTTCACCAGGAATCCTTTATATTCATCCAGAATGAACTGATAATAGAAGATAAAACATACACAGGGTCTTCACTAGTGAATAAGGAACTGCTGATATTTAGTTTGTGTTCACTGAAATTTTACAGTTTTATTCTTACTTTTATAAAACAGGGATGTCTCCTGCCCCTTCAGAGAGAGAAAGTGGACTGTTCCTGAGGTTCCCAGATCCGTATCAGACCTGTTTCAGAGCGGAAACTGGAGCATGGAGAACCCCTCACCTCTCTGTGAGTGCAGCTGTGAGGAGAAGAAGAAGATGCTGCCGGAGTGTCCACCAGGAGCGGGCGGCCTGCCACCACCGCAGGTTCAAATAATAATAATAATAATAATAATAATAATAATAATAATAATAATAATAGTTGCTTTATATTTAGTACTAAAAAGGTGCAGGATTGAAAATATTCTGTTTATTTCCTGTAGGTTAAAGTCAGCAGTATGGAGATGCTCCAGAATCTCACTGGCAGGAATATCTCCGACTACCTGGTGAAAACCTACGCTCAGATCATCGGGAAGAGGTGAAGAGAAAGTGAAAGCGGAGATGCTGAGTGATGAGCTGTTGTTGTTGTTTTGTGTAAATCTCTAACAGCTGCTTGTTTTTAATCTTTTACAGTCTGAAGAATAAACTTTGGGTGAATGAGTTCAGGTACGTCATCCTGCAGCCTGGAACTAAATTTAATAATTAATATAATTAAAGTCTTTATGAGAAGTGTGCATGGGTGTGTGAGTGTATGTGAAAAGAGGCTGATGTAGAAATTTCCATCAAATCCCATTGAAGATAAAATGCTGATGTTTATAGTCTTCTGGACTCTTCATGTACATCAGTTCATCTCCTCTTTTCTCACTGGTTGATCACAGATATGGTGGATTCTCATTGGGCTCCAGAAGTTCACAAGGCCTGCCTCCTTCCGATGAGATCTCCAAAGCTATCTCTGCCATGCGGGATCGCTTCAATCTGGAAAGGGTGAGTATTCAGGTTTCTGTAAGTCAGTGGATTGTAACGCTGTTCCTGGAGATCCTCCTCCCTCCAACCTGACCCACACCCACCTGACAATCCGTTCGTTGACTGAAGAGCTTACACAGGGTGCTCGATTTTGGTTGGAGATGAACCTTAAAGGAAGGGAGATCTTCTTCAGGAACGGAGTTGGCGACCACTGATGTGAAGCTTCTTCTGTATGTGTTTGTGTGTTAGTGAATCCTAAACTCGAGTTGTTGTTGTTTGGGATCAGGGTACTGCAGCAGACCGGTTTCTGAGAGGTTTATCGAGTTTCATCCATAACCTGGACACCGAAAACAATGTGAAGGTGGGTGTTTAGTTTGCGTTTTACGGTGAATCTTTTGTTGGGTTAGTAGCTGAATGAATCCAGAGAACATTTGAGGAAGCGTAGCTGTTCTCCATTCAGATTTCTGAGACGTTATAACAGTGATCTGTCGTGGTTCTGAACTAAACTGAGGAATTGACAACATCTTCTTTCCTTCATGTGCAGATCTGGTTCAATAATAAAGGCTGGCACAGCATCGCTGCTTTCCTCAACGTGATGAACAACGGTATCCTGCGCGCCAGCCTGCCCACCACACTAAACCCCGCCAAATATGCCATCAAAGCTTTTAACCACCCGCTGAACCTCACCAAAGAGCAGCTGTCTCAGGTGGCCTTGTAAGTGAACATCCTCCACATTACAGAGACATGAACCGAGTCCCACCTGAGCACTTTCATCTTTCTTACTTCCATCTGACATGTGTTTGTCCATTTTTTTTTGTTTGGTCAGGATGACGACCTCTGTCGATGTTCTGGTCTCTATCTGCGTCATCTTCGCCATGTCCTTTGTCCCGGCCAGCTTTGTGGTCTTCCTCATTCAAGAGCGAGTGAATAAAGCCAAGCACATGCAGTTCATCAGCGGAGTTCAACCTTTCCTCTACTGGCTCGCAAACTTTGTGTGGGATATGGTGAGAGATCACATGTTATAGTGTTTACCTTCCATTCTGAGTTGTGATTGGTCAGGAGGTGCTGAGTTTATGACTCTTTACACCTGCTCTAATTTAAGTAAAAGGGTGGCACGGTGGCGCAGTGGTTAGCACGTCTGCCTCACAGCAAGAAGCTCCTGGGTTCGATTCCCGGGCTTGGGGATGTTCTCCACATGCTTGCGTGGGTTCCCTCTGGGTTCTTCCCACAGTCCAAAAACATGCACAGTAGGCTAATTGGCTGTTCCAAATCACCCTTAGGTGTGAGTGTGAATGGTTGTGTGTGTGTTGGATGGTCTGGCGAGCTGTTCAAGGTGTACCCCATCCTTGCCCAGAGATGGGTGCCAGCCCCCCTGTGACCCTTAATGAATGATTTAAGTAAGAAAAGGAAATCAATTGGTCCCTAGACATTCTGCAACATTAAGAGTAAATGGATAAAATGATGATGTTTATTGTAATAAATAAAACCTACGTCATGGTGTGTTTATATTTATACTGTATATCCTATACATATATTTGTACGTGAATTTTACACTTTAATTCATGCAGGATAGAATTTTTAACATCTGTTCCATAATAAGTACCCAGAAGTTCACAAAAACATGTTTTTTTCAGTGTTATAAACTCTAACCTAACCTAATCTCAACCTAACTCTAACTCTAACTGTTTATTTCTCTTCCAGTGTAACTACATCGTTCCTGCAACCCTCGTCATCATCATCTTCGTCTGTTTCCAGCAGGAAGCCTACGTCTCCTCCACCAACCTGCCCGTCCTCGCTCTCCTCTTACTCCTTTATGGGTAATTCCTCCTTTCAGTGAAATCTCTTCCTGCTGTTAAACATATGTTATCTCTGGGAGACTGATGGCTTGGTGGTGTAATGTTCGTCTCTGTGCAGTTGGTCCATCACTCCTCTGATGTACCCGGCGTCCTTCTTCTTTAAGATCCCCAGCACAGCCTACGTGGTTCTTACCAGTGTCAACATCCTCATCGGAATCAACGGCAGCGTGTCCACCTTCGTCCTCGAGCTGTTTGGTGGTAATGTGAGTATAAATCACACACACACACACACACACACACACACACACACACACACACACACACACACACACACACACACACAC
>JAOUQZ010000032.1:222327-234381 GCA_028564935.1 Neosilurus hyrtlii
CATGTTTCTTCTCTTTAGTGTTTGTTGGTTTACTGTGTGTGTGTGTGTGTGTGTGTGTGTGTGTGTGTGTGTGTGTGATCCCCCTTCTAACCGGGATCATGTTTAAAATGGGATAATCGTGTGAGTGAGCATTGAACATCCATTAGGCTCGAGTTTTGTACTCTTGTTGTTGTTGTTGTTGTTGTGTGTGTGTGTGTGTGTGTGTGTGTGTGAGATCTCATATTCATATTTAATACTGTGTTGCATCCAAAACACAAACTGATTCTATAGAAATGAATCTAAACCAACCAAATCCTGTTTAATTAAAAATAAAAATATACACATTTTGATTTCTAGCACAGGCTGTTCGTAGTCAGTGATGAGCTTAAAGAGACTTTTAAAGTTTTTCTGACTTTTTGGTTTTATTACATGACATGAGTAAAGGTAACACTTTAACTCTAGATAAAATCACAACCACCCCAACCGCCAAAAGTACAAAAAGCATTTAATACAGCCATAGTTACCTGTTCGGGTATACAGGTAAATACACCCCCTCCCAAAAACACATCAACAGTCAGAGGAAGGGGAAAAACAAAACACTGGTGTTAGACTTCAATTATTTATTTTTTCTGTATAATAAATAATATGCTCTTGTTTTAAACAGAATTATACTAAACATTTCTAATTATTATTTTCAAAAATACATCATATCTCGAAGGCTATGATTAAAAATAATTAGAAACACGGTTAACAAAAAGCACTGCCTTATTAATACTGTTAGATTTACAAGTGCATTAAATGGTCAGGTTTGAGTGACAGCATGCGTCCTTATGAAGGTGACTTTTATTTAATGATCTTTAAAGTAAAACCCAAAATGTGGACACAAAACAAAGATAAAATCTGATGTTCTGTGATATATTTTGTAATATGTTGGTATAATAGTGTTTAGAAAATCCGTTTTCACTCTACGGCCGTGCACACACTGGGCCCATTCACCCTCTTCTGGCCAGGCCGCCCCTCTGAAGGATTTGGATAGCTGAGCTTATTACATGCATTACTTCTGTAACCACCTGCTGGGCCTCGTGGGTCATGATGTGAATCTTTAAAATGCAATTTGGCAGAGCTAAGACTCATTCAGAAAAGAGGCACTACCTGATAGGCTGATATAAAGTTGTTGCTCTGACATGTGCACTGAGTGACACCATGTGTGCATTTTTATTACCTTTTGCTGATTTATGCATGTGTGGTTTCCTGCAAGTATCTGTTATAAAATGTTAAGTAAAATGAGAGTTCTGTGTGTGTTTGTGTGTGTGTGAAACATTTAGTTTATGAATTCTGTAAGGTTATACATCAGAGGTGCATTTATTTTTTTCTTTTCAAGGAATTTTCATTGTAGTCTCACCCTCTCACTGTGTTAATTGCTGGTTGGTGTTCGACAAATAGTTTTCAATCTCTGAAATGTAGTCGTGTCTTTTTCTTTTCTTTTCTTTTTTCTTGTCAATGGCGAACGTGGGATGGCCTTTTCAAGGTGCTGTGCACCTGTTTTATCCCAGCCTGTCACTGGCTTTATAAATTGTAATAAAATGTGATATTTTGGCTGTATATTATCTTGTTGTATATTTTCTGTGATTTGTGTGGTGCTATGCAACAAATATTTTATTCTAGTCATAATTATAATTTTATTGTATCTGCTTATGACAAAGTGTAATAAGTCGTGCAGATTTGCAGGCTCATACATGCAGTATGTTAAATACAATGCTGTCTCACAACCACATGGTCCAAGTTTTCTTAAAATCCATCTCTCTCTCTCTTTTTTTTTTTTTAAATAAGTAATTACAATCAGATCTGCATGAAATTATTTAACTAAAAGCTGAAAGGACATGTTCAGGCTGAGTCCATGATAGAGTTAGACATGATTAAGAGTCAAGTGCATCCTGTATTATATTGAAGTTCTTTTACTCCTCCGGGTCCATACTGCTAAGATTTGAAGGAAAGGTTTGACAGCTCAGGTTTTTTTGTCATTGGTTTTTGAAGTGATCTCAGTTCCTAAACAGCGTACTCCATCCAGCAACATGGGTGTTCCCTGACGGTGGTCTGAAAAATTCAGGAATAAAAGAAAAGTGAAGCTCATTTAAGAAATAATTTTTAAATAAAGTTGTGTGTAAATGTTTGCCTAAAAATCCATCCATCCACCCACTATCTGTACCATTTATCCGTCAGAGTCGCAGCACTGGGATAGACTACACCTGGGATAGAATGCCAGTCTATTTTGCACAAATCAGACTAAAAAATTTTAAGTTTTCCATGATTCTTTTTAACTTACTGAATACCAAATCTTTTGTGTAAGCACTTAAACTAATGATTTACAAACACGTCCTTCTGTATTCAGGCTGATAAATGAGGCCCAGTTCCTGTAACCTACTCCTAATTTATTTAATTTCAGGAAGAGGTTTATAATGGTTAGGGTAAAATTCTATCCTCGGAACGCAGGATGAGAAACAAGAGAAGTGTGCGCGCACACACACACACACATTTCTTTCTACCTCATGAGTATTATGTTTAATAAATTTCTCACCCATCACTCTGGCATGTACTCGGACTTTAACACTGCTGTCTCTCCTGCTTCTGTTGACGAGGGTGAGCTCTTCCTGCACCACCCCTTCTTGTTGAGTGCTGTACTCGCACACCACCTTCACTCCTCCTACAGAAAGAAAGAGAGAACGAACACAAGGACAGGAAAGACAGTGAAAATATAAATGTATATAGGTGTTGGGAAGGTGTCAGAAAATGTGTGAATTTGAGAAGGATGACAAACTACAAAGAGAATGGTGATTTTGAAGGCTGTAGGGATAATACTGACCCCTAGTGGTACTTTAAGGTACTGTTAAAAATAAAATAAGGAATTTTATGGAGGATGGAGAAAGAAAAAACAGAACTAATACATGAATAAAATACCTTCATAAGTATTGAAACAGGATTGAAAAGTGGCCTTGTTCACACACACACCATCTTCACACAACTTAAATTTCATCACCACTGAAAATCATACATCCTCAATGTTTTCATTATTCAAAAAGCTTGTAAAGCAAGTAACAAAATAAAAATAATAATCCTGCGGCACTCTAGATAAAAATTAGAAAGTTCATGAATATTATATTAATGAATTAATTAGACTTGACACCATTTTATTTATGTAATAAAACTAATTGTAGCTTCTGGTCTTCTGCCTCCTGTATCACAGGGTGAAAACAACTGCAGTGTGTAAAAGTAATAAAAGGCATTAAATCTCTCGCACACACAGGGTGGCACGGTGGTGCAGTGGTTGGCACGTCCGCCTCACAGCAAGAAGGTCATAGGTTTGATTCCCGGGCTCAGGCCGTCTCTGTGTGGAGTTTGCGTCTTCTGTCTATGCTTGTGTGGGTTTCCTCCGGGTACTCCAGTTTCCTCCCACAGTCCAAAAAGATGTACAGTAGGCTAATTGGCTGTTCCAAATCACCTGAGTGTGAGTGTAAGTGGTTGTGCAGTGTGTCTGTGTGCTATGTGTGTGTGTGTTGCCCTGTGATGGTCTAGTGAGCTGTTCAGAGTGTAACCAGCCCTCGCCCAGAGTCAGCTAAAATGGGCAGCAGCCTTCCCGCGACTCTAATTAGGATTAAACATCTTAGAAAATGAATGAATGACACACAAAAATAGAAAATGGAGAAAGAGATCAAGTGAGTCTAAAATTGTACTTTAATATTAAGTATTTTTCTGGTCATAAAAGGAACAGAATTTATCTTAATTTTTTTTTGTACCCAAGTTAGAACTCTTAAATTCAGTAACTTGTGATACTTAGTGTGGAAAGCAGAGTTACCTTCAGGACGTGGTACGATGCGAGTGGCACGCAGGCGTGGTTTGGGTGTAGTGCGTAATGCCGGAGAGAGCGACGTGTCTTTTCCCAGAGTGGGGACTTGTGGGATCGAGAAGACGATCTCATATTTATGTTGAATTTTTAGGAATCCTGCCTAAACAGAGAAACAAATAAATAATAATAAATTATTTAATATGATCTGAATCTGTGTGCAGTGTGGACAATTTTTCCTGCACCACTTATTTGTTGTTGGGGTTGGGGTTTTTTTTTTGTTTGTTTGTTTGTTTGTTTTTTGCTTGTGAGAAAATCGAATAAGCTAAATTAAGTAGAATATGAGCATCACCTTGACCAGGTAAACACCATCGGGCTCAGCTATAGCGGTGATGAACTTGTCCTGCATTTCTTCACCACTCTCACTAAGCACATCATCCTCCATCTCGTTTGGGAAATGGACACCGCCACCTTTGGATGTGGAGCCTGTTGGAGTGATGGAAAGTGAGAAAGTGAGATGGTTATAGATTACTGAGATGGAACAGTGAGTGGGAGGGGAAAAGAGACATAGTGTGGGTGTGTGAGAGACAAAAAAAAAACAGAGCAGAAACAGTGCTGAAGTACCCTCAAGAGAAGTAGAACTAAAAGTTTTTATTTAAAAAACTGTACAATGGGTAAAATTATCATGAAAAATAAATTCATCAATAAACAATACCTACGGCACAGCCAAAAATACAGATGACCACAATGTATACACACACACACAAACACACACACACACACACTGACTTTTCCTTCCTGTTGCCATGTCAACAAGGCTCTGAAAGATGGGTGGTGATGTTCAGTGTCAGCGGGACGTCATTGCTAATGACCAGCGTCTTCCATGTGTCCCTTCCCTGCTGAGAGACATGACACAACAGTTACCTTCACCTCCTGTTCTTCTGCACAACGTGTCCTTTAAACCAGGGCTCTGAACTTTAAATATTTGATTTTTATTTCATTTTATTTAACCAGGGGGTTCAGACTGATTTCTCTTTTTTGAGGTAAGTCCTGGCCAAAAAATTAAATTCACATAAGAAGTCAGATTTCAGCTTTGTTTTGATTTGTACTGTCATTACTACACTCATGTTAAAATAAAGATAAGACAGTAATAGCCTAGTTCAAGTTCAAGAAGGTGGCAGTAATGTGCATCCATCCATTATCTGTACCACTTGTCATTTTCATGATGAGGCTGGAGCCAATCCCAGGTGACTCCGGGTGAGAGAGGGAAGGGCTACACCCTAAATAGGTCACCACTCTATTACAGGACTAATACACACACAACCATTCACAGCTAAGGTGGAGCTGGGTACATCCTGAACAGCACACAAGGCCATAGCAGGGTAACACACAAACCATTTACACTCACTTTCACACCTAGGGGTGATTTGGAACAGCCAATTAGTTTATTGTTAGTCTAATGTGTATGTCTTTGGACTGTGGGAGCAAACCAGAGTACCCGGAGGAAACCCACACAAGCACATGCAAACTCCAAACAGGATTGCCGAGCCTCGGAATCACACCCAGGACCTTCTTGCTGTGAGGCAGACACAATTCCAATTAGCTAACATGTTACGTGTAATTTTTAAATCTAAAACATTCTTGATTTATGTATTAATATATTTTAAACACAAATCATAAAAAAGGAAAAAAATAGTCTGACCACCATCATCATCATAATCATTGTTATCATCACCATCATAATCATTACCATAATCATCTTCATCACCATCATCATTATGATCCTAATCATCATCACCGTCATCTTAACCATCATGATCTTAATCATTATTACCATCACCATCATCATTATCATCATTAACATCATTATCATCACTACGATCATCATTATCATCATTAACATCATCACCATCATCATCACTACGATCACCATTATCATTATTACCATAATCACCATCATTAACATCATCACCATTATCATCAACATCACCATCATCACTACCATCATCAATGTCTTCATTACCGTCATCATCATCATCATCATCATCATCAACATAATCATCATCACTATCACTACCATCATCAACATTATCATTACCATAATCGCCACCATCATCATCACCACCATCATTATGATCATAATCATCATCATCATCACCATCATCATTATCACCATCATCATCTTCTTCATCACCATCACCATTAAAGTTTAGGAAATCGGGGTATCAGACGCCACTGGGGGCACTGTGTGGTTTTGGACCCATGAACTGTTGAAGGCTTATGGTCTGAAATGTTATAATGTCATATATTTGGTCCTCCATAAATCTTATGCAAATTACTGAACGTCCCTATCATGTACTGGAATTAATTATTCATTATTAACAGCATCAACATGAATATGAATATGAATACAGAAATTGTAATACCTTTAGAAAAAGTGATAATATTTCCTTTATTTAAAGACTTTTGTCTTTACACAAAATGGAGAACTGTCCAATAAAGGCATCTCTAATGAAATATATATTTAAATTATTAATGATTATACCTACAGAAGAGCAATTGTATGATTTACTGTTCTAATTAATTATTGGATGATTTATGCGACTAATGTATGATTAATTTCTTCACTGAAGTGAAAGATTATTTCATTATTTTATTTTTGGGTTATTCCAGTCTGTACGAGTATTGCTCAGCTGGCCTTGAACACGGAACATTGGAACAAAATGTCAGACCTTGAAAAGAAACAAAAATAGGCATCAAACCTATGCTTCAAGGTAAACTTGGGACGTGTTGAGACATGTTGAAATATGAGATCATGAGGGACCAATCAGAGTCAAGAGCTAGAGGATGATAGACCAATCAGAGTGGAATGGGCACTGAATATAAGCCAATGTAAGCTGGTAGACCACGTCTGAGGTTTTTCTCTCTGAACAATTTCTTCTGTGTGATTGATTGTATGCTTTTGTTTACCTAAAGGCTAAATAAATACCTGAAAAAAATTTGGATTTCTTGCATCGTGAACTGGACACTTTTCGCCACAACACCATCATCACCATCATCATCATGATTATAATCATCATCATCACCATCATCATCATGATTATAATCATCATCATCACCACCACCAATGTCACCATTGCCATCATTATCATCTTCACCATCATCATCATCACCATCTTCATCACCATCACTACCATCATCATCACCATCATCATTAACATCATCACCATTACCATCATCACCATCACTACCATCATTGTCATCATTGTCATCACTATCATTATCAACATCAATATTATAATCACCATCATCATGATCACCATCATCAACCTCATCATCATCACCATCATCATCACCATCACTACCATCATCATCACCATCATCATTAACATTATCACCATTACCATCATCACCATCACTACCATCATCATTGTCATCATTGTCATCACCATCATCATCAACATCACTATTATAATTACCATCATCATGATCACCATCATCAACTTCATCACCATTACCATCATCATCACCATCATCATTACCATCATTACTATTATTATTATTACTAATATCATTATCACAATCATCACTATCAACATCGCCATCATCATTATCATTTAAACGTGAAGTTATATTAATAATAACTATAACAATAATAATGTTCTTAATGTTCTGTAAATCTGAAGCTGAATGTGCAGTATTGTGTGAAATTTAGTAAAATTTGCTGACTCAGCAGTACATTTTGATTTCTCTTCATTTTACTCCATGTGAATCCTCTGCAGCATTTCATAAATAATTAACTGACCTTGTTCCAGACGTCCTTTACCTCAGCTCATCCTCTCTCCCTGCTGCATTTTAATCTGGTGGGATTGTATTTAAGAGCCAGTTCAATAAACAGTGAAAGATAACTCGACCCTGACATTTCCTGTGTGATGTGTGAAGGGAAATACTACTCTCATCAACTGTATTAAATAAACACTAATGTTTTACACCCACAGATTGTGGAATCGTTAATGAGTCGTGTCATTTGGTAAGTCATTGTTTAGTTGATTTGGTGGCTGTGTACACGGAGTAAGTCATATTTTAGCTGACTTACAATTTTATCACAGTATACAATATAAATAAAATATTTATTTACCTCCACTAGAGAAGTTTTGGCAGAGCTACTGTAATAACAGTTTGTCGGTTTGTCAGTAAACAAAATCCCAACCACACCCATGCAAGGATTTTTAATAAACTTGTTCGGGACTCTAACTTACATGAGTCCCAGAAATTATTTGATTTTGGAATTTCACAATCAAATATCGAGTACACGAAGTTTTGGAGACAGACCTTAAATTTGTTTATATCTCAGAAACAAAGTAAAACAGACTCATAGATGCAATGAAGGACAGATAGGAAACCAAATACATGCTTTTAAATTATAAAATTAACTTTGACCTTGAGTAGGTAAAATTCGTAGTAATAGGATTTTAAATGCTCATATTCTTGAAGGGTGAATAAAAACCACTACCCATATAGGTCATATCTGCTAGTTGAGTGCTCACCTAGTTCTTATTAGATCAAATGCATTATTGTTTTTTTTTTAATCTTAAGAACTTCAGGGGAATTAAAAAAGAGGAGAAACTGCTAAGGGAGCAACTGTTTATTGCTAGAATAATATACGCTTCAGTAAAAAGAATATGTTTTGTAGACCTTTATTGTAACTATAAATTAATAAAAAAATTATGTTTTGGTGTACCTCTAAAAAAAGTTATCATTATTTATTTTATTATTATTATTATTATTATTATTATTATTATTATCTTGTACTTTTAGGGGTGTCACATCTGCACCGGGTCAGTACAGACTAAGATTTCATACTGCACCCCTAGTTCTGACAGTGATGAGCAAAATAATCAATTAATCAATAAGTAATGATTGAATGGCAACACTAACCCTGTTGTACTGTGACATGTCTTTCCTATATTACCATGATTTATTTCCTTTAACTGTAGGACCCCAGATGTTTCTTAGTCCTGACCTGGAATGGATTGAAATTTATAAGATGTGTAAAACAGGGGATTAAGAATGATGATGAGATCCAGTTTATAATAATATACTTTAGTAGGGGCCAAATAATTAAAATAATAAATAACCTAATAAATAACTGAAAAAATAATCACAAAGCAATTGCATAATCTGAATGACACAGAGGGTTAAATTCTGTGATTGTAAAATGATACATCTCGATAACATTAAGAAAGAATTTCATCTTTAAAGAGATTTTGATGAAAGGAAAGAGCAGTGGGACATTCAGAAGAACAGATGGGGCATCAGCAGGATATTTATTCACACACACACACACACACACACACACACACACACACACACACACACACACACACACACACACAACTTAGCTGCAGCTTTGAAATATTGTTTAAATATCCCGACAATTAATGTTGATCTTATCTGAAGAGAAAAAAACTGCGTTTAATGAACTGAGAGGAGAAAAAACACTTCCAAGCAAATGCCCACTGTTTCAGAGTTCAGGAGTGGGATGATGGGATATCGTGTTACACACACACACACACACACACACTAGAATGCGGGTCGGTTACAGAGGTAAAATATACAAACCTGAAAATCAGGACTCTCTGGGCTTCTAATGCAGGGACAGACTCGTGCGTAATTTGATGCGCTCTGTGTGTGTGTGTGTGTGTGTGTGTGTGTTCTATTTGTCCTTCTCCACGCAGATGTGCGGCATCGTTCACGTCGTACGTCAATCATGGAGATGCGCTTCACCCATTGGAGAAGTGAACCTTTTACTAAACCCGCCCCTAATCTCAGAGGCAGGTCGTTTCTTCCTCAAACATACTGAGAATCTATACATTAATATCAGCAATTTTACATGAGAATAAAAGTAAATGAATAACTGAGAAAACATTTTATTCACATCATTCTTCAAGTACAGTCATGATTAAGACCAGGAATAAATGTAGGCTATTTTATATTTTCAGTAATAATCCCAAAGAGTAAAACTGCAGTAAAAAAAGATGGTAGACAGTGAAGTTTCTGTTGAACATAATAGTAAAATATGGTGCACATTGATGTTCTGTAACAAAAATATTCAAAATTCCATAATAACTTGCAAAAACGTAGTTAGACTTGCATCGATACTGATACAGATATCAATCCACTCATTTACTTAGGAACATGCTGAATATCCAACAATGATACTCTGATCAGGTGATCAGACTTCACAATAAAAGACTGAAGAAAAGCAGAGTTTTAATTAATCCTCTGTGAATACATTGAGACAGAACTACAGCATTTACATCACCATTGTAACATTTTTTCATGAATCATTATTGCATACTATTTAAAGAGTGGATGAAGCACACAGGACAGCATCAGCGAGTAGTAAAACAGGAATGCAAGATGACGTGAATCACATATGCAGGGGTGGAATTTACCAAAACTAAGCTACTGGCCAACAGGACTAGTGAAATTATGAAACTACTGGTCCTCCTTCATATTTACTGGTCAGGAATGTCTTCTTTGCCTGTTGGATTTTTCAGGTCACCAGCAGGATGACTTCCTAGCTAATTTCACTCGCCCTACAGATTTTTGACTCACCATGGGCCACCAGTCCACTGTTAGGTTCCACCCCTGCATATGGACAAAGATAGCTGCATGGCCAACTTCATGCTAATATTATACAGGTAAATCATAGCGCAGGGAGACCAGTCTGAGCAGAGCAATCAAGGTACAGACGACACGGTTTGCAGGCTCTTCTTGATGATTAGCCTAGGTCATTAATCGAAAAGGGATTGGGCTTCAAAATTGGAAACAGCAACAACAACCACATACTTTCAATAAAACTGTACGGCAAACTTTTCTTCACTGGAGCGCTACTGCCAAAGCTATACTGTAGCTTTCTAACATGCTTCATTTGAAAATCAACTCACAGCTTGTTTCAGTGTCACTACTACTATCAATGAGTACCAAAAACCATGAAAATATACAAATAGATTAAAAGGTTAAAATCTGTTGCTCAGCAGTTTTTCACCGAGAGGTACTAACGGGATAAATGACAAGAGGAGCCTCATTTTGTCCGGATTTGTTAGTGCAGGGACTGAAGCATGGATATAAGGCTTCAGTAAAGAAGTAAACATTGGAGAAAATAAGTGTCATGGTGTCAGCATTATAAAAAGATACTTGTCCTTTTTCATAATCAATATAAATACCAACCCTCTGAGGTTTGGGATTCAGGTAAATAGGCATCGATGGATTGGTACGGAAGGCATATTCATGCTTCTCTCGCAAACTCAGGAGCCAGTAGCCATTAGCCGGATTGACTAAGATCTTCCCTTTGCGGTTGATTGACCGTTTGACCACGCCCAAGTCCCAGTCCGTCTTCTCACCCACGTGGACCTCCCAGTAATGGCGGCCTGAGCTGAAGCCCTGGCAGCCGAGCACACAGACCACACGGTCGAAGCGTTCAGGTGAGTCCATCACAGGCTGATAGTGGTCACTGCAGTACACCTGCTTACAGTCCTCAGAGATAATCAGTCTAGGGTGAGCAGAGTCTCGATCCAGAGTAACATCCACTGAGAGAAGAGTAAAGACATGATTAAAGGTTTAATATGAAAGAAACAAAACACTACAGAGTGTTTTAAAATCCCTATAGTGTACCATGATATTAAAAATTATTTAGAAAAATAAAAATGCTAAAATTTCCTAGAACACCAAAACATTTGAATCCCTTTATTAAACTTGTTCCACTAGCATTTAAAAATAAAATAAATAATAAAATAAAAGGTGAAAAATATCACTGTGTTCTAAAGATTCTGTGAGAGTTTTATAAAAATCGATTTACTGATGTAGGAATAGTGGCATAATAAATGTGGTGAAACCTTTGAAGCAACAAAGCAAACTTTATTTCATACAAAATTAAAAGAAGAGGTAAACAATAGTGTATCATAAATAAGATTTTGTGAAAGTTTGGTTATAATAAGTTGACTGATTGAGGAACAACAGAGACTGCAGACATAGTGATCCCTGAGTGTCACTCCAGCTGGCAGGCAGAACAATAGTTTAGATTTTTTAACCCTTCACTCTGTCTCTGCCTCAATTAAACTTTCCCTAAATAACTCTGAACGAGGATCGATGCCTTTATTATTATTATTATTATTATTATTATTATTATTATTATTATTATTATTATTATCATTATTATTATTATTATTGTT
>JAOUQZ010000032.1:235002-250007 GCA_028564935.1 Neosilurus hyrtlii
AAAAAAAACCACCCCCCCCCCCCCCCCAAAAAAAAAAAAAAACGTAATTAAAACATTCACTTGACTAGAACTCATTCAAAAATTTTCATAACTAAAGGAAAACAAGTTTTAAGCAGAAATGATAACAGTGACATGTTTTTTGTTTTAACAAATATTTCCCACATTTAGTAAATTCTTACATTTTTCCCCCCTCATTTTAAGGAGGTTTAATTAGGAAATAATTCTGGATTCTCTGTAACCCTTTTTGGAGATTTTTCTAGAAGGACATCAGAATGATCTTTATGAAGTAGTGGTGGGGTAAAACTCCTTTTAATATTATGAAACGCATCAGCGTTGCTTTAATTCATTTAAATTCATGGGAATGTCTCGGGACATGGTTTGAATTTTACATTGTTTCATTTCAGCTTTCCAGGAACTTCTTGAAATTATTTTTAAAATATACCAACATTATGGGTACAATATTTTTAATTATAAAAGAACAATGTTGTCTTTTATTGGTCCAACTATTAACTTGACTTATTCAGAGACAACCTGATTTAAAAATGTTTCTATAGGTTTATAAGTTTTTAGTGTTTTGTTGGGAAAACTGGTGAAGAATCATCAATCAGTGGAACATTTCAGTCAATTCCGAATGCTAAAACTGTGAAAGGACTCTGTAGAGTGAAACGGTAATATATTACATTTTTGTGAGATTATAGACTTCATATAGTTTTATTTGTTTATTAAATTATTGGTCTTTGTGGTAATATTTAAGCATATCGTTTATTTGTGTGATGATTCTTTATGCCACTGAAGTTTTCCTGTACGGTGTAGAAAAAGCAGAGGCTGCACAAAACTTCCCATTAAAGAACAGGCAAATGCTAAAGGACAGTACACACACATGACAGTGTAGGATGTCATATAATTGATTAATGCTGGCATAATTAAACGAGGAATGTTGTTAAGGATTACAGAGGCTTGAATAATCATCACAGTGTAGGCCGCTCTCTTTTTCTTCAGGTTCATTTCTTCCACCTTCTTCGTTCCACCTGATCCTGGACTCGGCTGTCTCAGGACCATGAGGATCGATACGCTGCAGAACGTGTTGACTGACATCAGAATCGTGAAGTAACTTATAATCAGGGGAATATCTATTCTTCCGAACCAGAACCAGTTAATGTAAGCAATGAAGATCCAGCCAACGGTTAGGAATATCACTTTGCACTTGAGAAAATTATGTCTGAAGAAGAAGATAGGGTGGACCACCGCAACATATCGCTCTACAGATATCCCACACTGGAACAGAGCACGGCTGATGAAATTCAGACTATAAACGAGTGTGCTGTACCTGTTAATGAACGATACTTTGAACACCAGATAGTTGAGCATCAGAATTTGAGAAAGGAAGCAGTAAAGGATCTCCAACATGCCCAGATTAAGGGTGAAGATCTCCTGCATCGCCTGGTTCCTCCAGTCCCTCAGGATTAGCACCTGCATCCAGATATTGGTGGACAAACCCAAAAAAGTGTTTAACATTTCAGACACAAAAAAAACATAGAAGACTGAGCTGCACTCGTACCACTGCAGACTGCCGTTATTGTTCGGTGTGGAGGAATTGAAAGCTCCAAAATCCATGATAGTTTCTTCAAAGTCTGTTCTGCTGATTTGAAAGAAAAAATGATCATGCGGAGCCTCTTCTGTTGAGGGCTTGAAAATTAATAATAATTTGACATCTGGGTGGGAAAACATATTCTATTCAAATAAACTATGTAAATAGATTGGTTAGAACGTCGTGTCCTGCAATCTGGTGTTTTGATTAAAGATGAGCATAGAAAATTATTGCTTTTTTGTATAAGTGGTATTTTATTGTTGTTGTTTTTGTTGTTGTTCCTATGTTCCTGCATCATGAATTGTTTCATGCGAAAAATATATATATTTTACTAATTATTATTAATGCTCAAGTTTATTCACTGTTATATAACTTTCTCATTCTTTATTAATTATAATTTAGACTTTTTAGAAATTCAATTTTCAATTTCAGCTGCCAAACTGCAAAACTAGAGGTGCACTCAGCACACAAGTAGCTTCACCCCTCAGCATAGAATATATAGCAAATAGGCATGTAGTAAATAAATACTGGTTTTAATTACCCATGTACTCATTTCCCAATATGTTTTATAATACATGCACGTGACTAGTTGAAGGAAAAAAAACACATATTTTTTTTACGAGATGGCTGGGGTTTGGCTTATCAAGTTCATTTTAAGGTCAGATGTAATTCTCATTTAAAATCCTTATACAGTTTCCTATTAGAGTTTCATAGTAAAACCATCTCTACTGGCACTCCAAAATAAAAGCACTCTATCTTAGTAAAATTGCTCTGATCTTGACCTTTGAACTTGAAAAAACAAAATTGATTCAAATCAAATCTGGGACTCAGGTAGGGTAGTGTCCCCACCAAGTTTTGTGAAAACCTGTGTCACAAACGCTACCCCACTCAGCCGCTTGATCCCACTATGGTCATGTGGAGGCCAGTGCCTCCCTACAATAAGGTAAAAAATTATATTTTTAAATGTATTTATTCAAAAGGAACAAATCTGAGAACTGATTTTATTTTATCATTAACTCAACTGAATAATTAATAAAAAGTAGCTGTTTTTTTTTACATCAACATGAATATTAATTTTGTATTTAAAGCATCCATCCAGCTGCCAGGGTTCTGATGAGAAACCGCTGGTGAGGTCCACTGCTTACGCCGCCTTCTTTCATCTTCTTTCTTAAAGTCTGAAGTTATTTCTTCCTCCATGTCACTTCACACCTCCACACTCCTCAGTGGAAACACTCTCCCTGAGACTACAATGTTTTCTTACAGGGTTTTTCGTGCGTGTTCAAGAGAGTGACATAAGGAATGCCGATGAAAGCCCAGCGCTCACCGGGCCAGAACTGAAGCACCGGTTCTCGCTCCGGAACCTCGCTTACAGCATCGAAGTACGCGAAACACACACAGCAAAGGTACGAGGCCACGCAGATGAGAATGTGCCTGAAAAAAAAAAACACTCAGCAGTCAGAGCTCAGGGTTAGTACTGAAAATATATTTTTATTTATGACACAAAAATAAAAACTGTTTAGATTTTATAAAAGTCGCTAGTCTGATAATCCTGATATTTAATAACATTTACAAAAATTCTTTGAAACTTTACATTTCTCTGATATATTAATTTTTTTCTTTATCTTTAATTATTTACACCTTTGTTTATTTCTTTATGTAATTGTTTATTTCATGTTTGTTCTTTCTGTTTTGTGATAATCTCTCCTCTTTTTTTCTGTTCTGTACCAGATGCAGTGTAAGTAGGGGAAGTTCATGTTGGACCAGATTTCACAGAAGATCCTGTCACTGATCCAGCAAAGAAGAGCAAGAGTCCACCACACAACCGAGATTAAACCCAGCTTAAACACACGCTGGTTCTCACACCTGAACCCAGAAATGTAAGAGAGAGAGAGAAAAAGAGAGAGAGAGATTATTTGAACTACACCAATCAGCCATAACATTAAAACCACCTGCATGTTACTGAGTATATCCTACTTGTGTCTCCAAAATTTCTCTAACCATCAAGTCCTGGACTCCACGAGACCCTTGAGGGTGCGCTGTGGTACCTAGCACCAAGCATTTTACAGCATATTTTTTCATTCCTGGAAACTGATGGCAGAGCCTCCGTGGTTTGGACTTGTTTGTTCATCACATCCCAAAGATGGAAATTTAGGGGACAGTTTTCCTCAAACTCTGAACCCTAATCCTTAAGACGTTTTGCAGTATGGCAGGGTGCATTATTCTGCTGAAAGAGTGCGCTGCTGTTAGAGAACACCGTTACTATAAAGGGGTGTAACTTGGTCTGGAACACTGATTAGGTACATTGAATATACCAGCGTAACACCACATACATTTTTGGACCCAGAATTTCCCAGAAGAACATTACCCAAAAATATGCACTCTGATTGGTCTGCAGCTACACAACATTATGAGCTGTAATACACTGAGTTTCTGACTCCTTTCTATCATAACTGGCAACCACCTTTGTTAGGCACTTATTCCTGCACACCAGGACAAACCAATGGTTCTGTGGTTTTGGAGATGCTCTTACCCAGCCATGATAATTTGGCTCCTGTTAATATCACTCAGATCCATGTGTTTGCCCATTTTTCCAGTTTCCAAAATGTCAACTTTGAGAATTATGTCACTGCTGGAATTAAATGCATATCACATTCAACTGTACATAAAAATGCTCTTTCTTATGTATAATAAAATAATAATCTATTCTACTAATTTTTTTAATAATCTACTTACACCAATAAAAAGAGAATTACTTTAGTTTTTAAAGAATTTGAAACATAACATATTTACATTATAGTATATACACATATAGAAATTAAACATAAAGAACTTTAGATGTGTCTTAGGACTGTGTGTGTGTGTGTGTGTGTGTGTGTGTGTGTGTGTGTGTGTGTGTGTGTGTTTCACAATGACTGATGAGGAATAAGAAAAACAAGCTGTAAAGAAATGAGAGCAGGAGTCAAAGCTTATGCAAAACACTGTGACATTCTGAGAAATTATGACTATTAATAAACACACATCTGATTTACAAATCTGCAGTTTGTTTTTGTTATGGCCTCATGTGTCATGTTTTCTTTGCATTCTACTCCCCTTGTCTGAAGCCCTGCCTCCATTGTGCTACACCCAATTGCCAGGTGAGATCCATCTGGCCAGGTCAGTAAAACCTCCAGCCTCTTGGGGAGGAGAGAAGCACCCTTTTTTAATCACTCCTGTCTTTCTCTCTCTCTCGCTTGCTCTCTCTTTCTCATTCTTAATGTTAGATTCTTATTTTTCTTCAATATCCTCTCTTTGAATCACGCCATCAGGTTGTGTACAATGGATGTTTGTGCTCGTTCTCTGACCTGTGGAGTTCGGAGATGAGCAGAACCGTACAGGGGAACCCCAGAGTCATGAGACACACAGAGTTCAGCACTGGTTTCATGAAGGCCAAACACGTGGAAACAGCCGACAGCAGAACCACCAGCAGCTTAAAGTGACACCTGCTAAAGCATAAAACTTAAAGTTCCAGTTTTACCTCCGACTGTCATGGAGCACTGATACTGGAGACTCCTTCCAAACAAGTCACATTAACATCTCCTTACAGAATCGCAGTCTCAGCACTCAATCGCAGTATCAGCACTTATACACGCTGTGGTGCATGCGCTGTATACGTCCCAATCAGTAGGCTGTTACTATAGAAACGAGTGCATTAATATAAATAAACCAGAACTTTTGTCACTGCTCAACAAATTCTGACCAATCAGAATCCAGAACTCAGGAATGCCATGACTGAACAGCATTTTATTATTAAAATCCACATTAAAATGTTGAGAAGGATCGAAGCCATGACTTTTAAGCTAAAATCCAGGACTTTTTTTTTTTTTGCTTTTAAATTTTACATTTCTGCTTCTTTTCTCATGGTGTCTTTTATGAGTTTGAGTTAAACAGAATATTAACCCTCCACTCTCACTGAAAACAGTTTCATGTCCATACCTGTTTCTTTGGAACATTCTGGGCAGGAGTCTTTTAGGGAACCACATCGCTAAAGCGCACATCAGCACCCACAGGATCGCGAGTTCATCCAACATCTGACCAATGAAACTGAGCGTTGCATGAAAATACACAGAGCCCAAGCCTACCAGAGCACATAGTGTCAAAAATAACATGCACACATACAGAAAATATACTGATCACTTTTATGCATAACTATACACCCCACCATATTAATCCCACAGGAGCAATTTAGAACAGCCAACCAGCCTAATGTGCATGTTTTTGACTGTGAGAAGAAACCGGAGAACCCAGAGAAAACCCAAGCAAACATGTGAAGAACATGCAAACTCCATTCTGAAATGCCCTTGCCGAGCACAGGACTCAAACCCAGGCCCTTCTTGCTGTTAGGCGGATGTGCTAACAACTACACCACTATGCCACCCCAGAGAGCCACATACCATTTAAAATGATTTACAAATTAAAAAAAAAAAACAAACATAAGTTGTAACTGCAGAAGTATCTGTTCCAAGACAAGTCACCATCAGTGTTTAGTTATAATAAAGATCACAAACTTTGAGGATCCCACAGAACATCATTAAATATTTATCTTTCATTTAATAGAAAAAAATATGGTGAGCTCTATCATGAACAATATTTACCATCCATCCACCTCCTAAGCCACTTAATCCTAATTAGGGTCACATGGAGGCTGGCACTCATCTCAGCCGACTCTGGGCGAGGTACACCCTGAACAGCTCGCCAGGCCATCACAGGGCAACACACAACCATTCACACCTAGGGGTGATTTTGAACAGACAATCAGCCTACTGTGCATGTTTTTGGACTGTCGGAGGAAACCCATGTAAGCACGGAGAGAACATGCAAACTCCTTACAGAAATGCCCCGAGCCTGGGAATTGAACCCAGGACCTTCTTGCTGTGAGCCAGACATGCTAACCACTGTGCCACCATGCCACAACAATATTCACTGAAAAGTAAAGTTCTGTACTATGTTGTGGTTGTTATTGCTGTCCATCATAAACATTGTTCTTGAAATGATGATTGACAGTTTAATTGAAACAGGAGCCGAAGCCTATTTTATAGAGAAACTCAATAAGCTGATGATGATGATGATGTTGTTGTTAGAAACAGAAGCATTGTTAGTTAAAACAATATGCTGTTTGGATGTTGACGACAGCCGCCATGAAGAAAGAGATCGTCTCTGAGAACCTGTTTAATGCTTGTTACCTGATATATAACCATCTTATACTGATCCATTCTTTATTTTACATATTTTATTTCTGTGGATAAATATCAGAAACTGTAAATATGTTGAATAACGAGTTGATTATCAGTGGAGGAAACAGGAGGCCGTATCTCTGAGGAAACGCTTCTCCTACAGTTCCTGCATTATCTCCAACTACACTGTTCCAAACACACACACACACAGCTCAGAAAGAACTAGAAGGTTTGAATTTTCTTGTTATAAGAGCGTCCCATTTACTGAAATAAAATCTAAAAAAAAAAAGAACTCTGACATTTCTGAGTGTGCAAGTGTGCGGAGTCTGCAACGTGAAAATTCATCAAAGAGTCAAAATGCGGAGTCGTATTGCTGTCTGATTCCTTTTCTCTTCCTAAAAATCCTGTACAACTCAATTTTAGACTTTTTTATGTGGCATTTTATCCACTAAAATGCAGGTTTAAACACATTATGTTCACAACACATCAGACTCACAGTCAATTATTCAATATATTCGAAACTTTTCTCACATTGTTTGTTTATGAGCTGTTAGCACTTTTCTTTAAACTCTTCCAGATCGTCTTTTACTCATTTTAACTGTAAAAATTCACATCTTAAGTTTTGCTTATGACTTTTTAACATTTCATCACATGTCTCAATCACTGCTTTTCATCAGACACCTCACTGATTATCAGAACATTTTTCATTTATTTAAAGTTTCATCACTTACCAACAACCATGAGCAGCAACCATATAATATAAATCCCAGGGTTATAAAACGATGCATACTGTCGGAATAAACACATCAGTACAGGAGGAAGGATGAAAAACAGTACATTACTGATCTGAAAGCACAGGAAGAAGGACAAAAGGGAAAATAATTAAACAAACATCAGAAAATTAAATACAACAGCTTTCCCTGGAGTAGAAGTAGTAGTTAAGTACCTAACTGTACCCTTTATATGTTTTTTTTTCTTTTCTTTTACTGCTTGGGAATGTATGAGCACACATTTGGCATTTAATACGGGACACAATTTTACCTTGAGGTATTATAAATAACCCTAGGAGTACATTAGTATAGATTGTACCAGAGATGGACTCCTACTGTAACTCTACATCAGATAGTGTAGAAATATTTCTTTATTTTAAACTTTTTAAACCTAAACCACTAAAATTATGGTGAAGAAAAAGAGAAAAATGAAGAATATTTCAGAAATAATAATAAAAGTCTCTGACTGTGTTGTAGAACTCAGCGATGTTGGGATGGATGAGATAATTTCCTTCACACCAGTCCAGTTCTGAGCTTCCAGGTTGGAGCTGATCTCTCCAGTTCTCAGTGTTCACCATCACCATCATCACCATCATCATCATCGTCACTCTGCTGCTGATGGTTCCTGAGTCTGAGCTCCTCTCTCTTTCTACTCCTCCTCCTCCTCCTCCTCCTCCTCCAGAGAGAGTGACTAGAGAATAAAAACTTTAACCCAGTTCTGGATCACTCCACTGACACAAAGAGCATCGGTCACGTGAACTCAGCTGTCAATCACACACTTTTCAGCAGCAGCCTGTATGAGAGAAAATGTTGGAGCCAAAAAAAACTACAAAATATTGTTTTCACTTTGGTCTCTTGTAAAATTTACAAAAGATAAACATCTGTTTCCTTTTCTGTTTCAACGCTCCAGTCATTTCTAAACAAGTTACAGACTGGACAGAGGCTAGATATAACTGAGTGAATTTTATTTTTAAATGAACAGATAATAAACGCACCACGCTATTTTTATTTGATTGTTCCTTTATTATAAATAAAAGGATGAGTATTAGAAGAAGGAAAATTAGTAGTAGTAGTTGTATTAACAGGACTGTATATGACAGGAAGTTGCTGAGTGAAATCTCGCGATATTTGGAGCGTGTATGTGAGAGAACGCGGCGGATTTCCGGCCTCTTTTCCGTGGTGGACTCCCGCACAGACGGTCCTCCAAAATGAAGGTGAGCTTCCAGAAATGGCGCTTTTTAAACGTTCTGTGTAATAATAGAGTTCAAATATGAGCGAATCCGGAGAATAAACATACAACCGATGTTTAATAAGTTTACTGGGGTGTTGTTGAGGTTTTCTTTGAAGCGGATGATGATGGATTATAACCGGGCTGCTGCTAGCGGCTAACCGGCTAATCACAACATGGCTGCGTTCTGAGAGAAATTTACAGATAGAGAGAAAGAGTGTGTGTGTGTGAGAGAGTGAGTGAGTCAGTCATGGCTTTAATTTGGATTTTGAGAGAAAGTTAAAAGTATTAAACGTAAGTAATGCCACATTAGCTGAAGTGTTTAGCCACAGCTTTGCTAGCTAGTTAGCACACGCATGTTTTAAAATTTAACCAAGTTTAACTGCTTTACATCCACACTAAACTAATTTTCTGTTTGGTCGTTTAACGGTGTCTTTGATGGATATTTTAAATAATACAATTAAAGGATTCAGTCTGTAAGTTGTATTACAGGTGTGTGGCTAAACGTTGATACTTTAATAAGTTTAATATTTCTGGCTCCAGGACAGGTCTGTAATGAGTTAAGTTTAGTAATCTGAGCCCACATGGTGCACTGCTGGAGATAGTAGTAGGGTATGAATGTGTAAGGTTATAGAAGTGTTCAGGTGTCAGAGCTCCGGGTTCGATTCGATGCTGACTGAGGAACTGTGACTCCGCTTGTAACATTCAGCAAAATATCAGCTGTGCTGCTGAAAAGACTGGTTGAGTCTTCAAACTCATGGTAATGTGAAGTTTGCTGTGGTCGCCATCTCTCTGATTGTTCTTTAATCTCCTCTGCAGCTCAATATCTCCTTTCCTGCCACCGGCTGTCAGAAGCTCATCGAGGTGGACGATGAGCGCAAACTGAGGACCTTCTACGAGAAGCGCATGGCCACTGAGGTGGCTGCTGACCCCCTGGGTGATGAGTGGAAGGTGAGGTTTTGCTATTGAGGTGTCTGTCTGTGGGGTGGTTTCTCTTGAAGAGTGTTCCTTTAGAGATCTAAACTGCTTTTCATCATCATTGCTATTTACTATAAATGCTGTTACATCTCTCTGATTGTTCCTCTGGAGATCTAAACTGCTTTTCAACATCATTGCTATTTACTATAAATGCTGTTACATATCCCCTGGTTTAATTAAATGATGCAGTATAAATTCCAGCATCAGTGATTTGCTCACTGCCTTGACTCTAAACTCGGCACACCAGTAGACCCTTTCTGGCTGATCAGTAGCTCTAAAGGGGGGACAGTGTGATGCTACAGTGATTGCGGAGCTGCAAACCGGATAACGATCTGATATATACACTGCATGACTGGTCGTACTGCATTGCTCCTACATGCATTCCCACATAGGTGTGTGATTAACATGTCTATGTGTTTCTCTCAGGGCTATGTGGTGCGCATTAGCGGAGGAAATGATAAGCAGGGCTTCCCCATGAAGCAGGGTGTACTGACCAATGGCCGTGTCCGTCTGCTCCTCAGCAAGGGTCACTCGTGCTACAGGCCACGCCGTACCGGAGAGCGCAAGCGCAAATCTGTCCGCGGCTGCATCGTGGATGCTAACCTCAGCGTCCTGAACCTGGTCATCATCAGGAAGGGTGAGTGCCTGGAGTAGATGTGTGGTGTAGATTCACAGGGTTATGGGACTTATTGGGAGCACGTGCTTACAGGGATGTTCCTAGGTGATGTCATGGTTCAATTTGCATTCGAGTTTATGGTGGTTGTCCAATCACAAAGGAGCATGAGGGCAGATTTTCACTTAGTTTTGTTAGAAAAGAATAATTTAATTGTTTTATTTATTTATTTATTTTTTTAAACTTCTGAAAGATCATGCTTTTGGTTACGTCACAAATAAAGCTTTATTTCACAAAGTCGAATTTTGGTTATTGGGTACCGTGGCACTCAGCCGTTGGTCACTGGGGATTGTAGATGTTGGTTATTGGGCACAATGGAAGTTGGTTACTAGGGTTTGTGTTGCTTGGGTACTGGGTATTGTGGTGGGTAGTTAATGGGCACTGTGGCACTCGGCGGTCGGTTATTGGGCAACGGGGTGCTTGGTGGTTGGTTACTTGGGGTCGTGGTGCTTGGGCACTGGGGATTGGGGCAGTTGGTGGTTGGTTACTGAGGATCGTGGCAGTTGACTATTGGGGATCGTGGCGGTTAATAAGGATTGTGGTGGTTAGTTATTGGTCAACGTGGCGGTTGGTTACTGGGGATTGTTTCGCTCCCCCGGTTGGTTAGTGGGGACCGTGGCACTCGCCCTTTAGTTACTGTGGATTGTTGCAGTTGGTTATTGGGGATTGTGGTGTTCGTTAGTTGTTTATTGTGAAACGTGGTGATTGGTTATTGGGGACTGTGGGTCTTGGTGGTTGGTCATTGGTGGTCGTGGCTCTTGGCAATTGGTTATTAGGGACAGTGGCGCTCAGCAGTTGGTTATTGAGTACAATGGCTGTTGGTGGTTGGTTATTGTGCACTGTGGCACTCAGCGGTTGGTTATTAAGAACTTAATGATTGGTTGTGAGTATAGCAGTGAATTGTTAAACCACGCTGAGGAGTCGAGCGAACATGTTCTGTCAGCTTGTATCTGTGAAGAGTCGTACTGAGTGCAGGATACTTGCTAACATCTCAAATCTCCTTCATTTGTCACCATATCTGGTACTACAGTCAGCATGGTCTAAAGGGGTGTGGGCCGTCTTTTTGGTGTGTTTTACTGAACAGTCTCAGTAGCTCAGATCTGCAGGTTCTGTGTTAAGGCCGCGGCAGCTTTTTTGTTGTTTGTAACGGTTCAGACACTCGGGGTTCAGTCTTCACTCTGTATTTTGTTGTACTAAAGTTTTCTGTCTTGCTTTCCTTGAATGTAAATTTAACAGTAAAACTATGTGTAGGCGAGAAGGACATCCCCGGACTGACCGACAGCACCGTGCCTCGTCGCCTGGGTCCCAAGAGAGCCAGCAAGATCCGCAAGCTGTTCAACCTGTCCAAGGAGGATGATGTGAGGCAGTATGTGGTGCGCAGACCCCTCACTAAGGAAGGTGAGTGATTAAGATATGGGTTGGATTGGAAAAAGAGAGTGCGGTGCTTGCGGTGGCGGTTCAGGAGAAACGGCACACCCGTAGACCCTTTCTGGCTGATTAGTAGCTCTAAAGGGGGGACAGTGTGTTGCTAGAGTGAGGGCGGAGCTGCGAACCGGATAACGACCTGATCTATACACCGCATGACTGGTTGTACTGCATTGCTCCAACACGCACAGTTTGTCTAAATTCAAACGCACACAGGCATCAGTTAGAAATGAGTTGTAGTTTGAAGTTTTTAATGTAGTTTCAGTGAAAGCTACAGATTAAACCAGTATAAGACTCAGCACCGTGTGTACACGCATGTTCCTTTCCTCGTTCTGAGCGAATCGTGAACAGTCTGATTCCTTGTTAGGTAAGAAACCCAGGACGAAGGCTCCTAAGATTCAGCGCTTGGTGACACCCCGTGTGCTGCAGCACAAACGCCGCCGCATCGCACTCAAGAGACAGCGCACGCAGAAGAACAAGGACGAGGCTGCAGAGTATGCCAAGCTGCTGGCTAAGAGGCTGAAGGTACGAGATGATCAGGGCTGGAGGGTTCTTACTGTTTCAGGGGGGAATGATTTCCGTCTGGATCCACATGTGTTTAAATGCTGATGGATTAAAGATGAAGTTTTTTTTCCTCTTTGTGCAGGAGTGTTTTTCATGTTTTTGTTCTGTTTTTTTTTTTTTACAGGAGGCCAAAGAGAAACGTCAGGAGAAGATCGCTAAGAGACGTCGCCTCTCCTCCCTGAGAGCGTCCCAGTCTAAATCCGAGTCCAGTCAGAAATAAAACTCCACGCTTGTACATCACAAATAAAAGGCTCAGCTGATTTTGTTCAGTTCTTCTGTGGTGTTTTTATTTTCCCTCCATCATAAAGAAAAACCATCCGGAAGCCTGTTTCGTACTATTGTTATGTTTCCTATAAGCTGGCACATTTTTTTTTTTCTTATTACATATTTCACCCAGTAATTTATAACTTATACATAATAAACAGTTACAGAAATGGGATTAAAATTTTTTTTTTTTTTTTATAAATCTACTCACAGCTTTGCACTTGTCACACACACACCCCTGAGTCATACATTAAATTCGTTTTTTAAAAGGGTCTGAAATAAGACGACTCATTCTCCACCAGGTTATTTGTGGAATGTGGTGTAGTGAAGCTGTTGGCCCCCAGGTTCCATCCGAACTAAATTATTCCGCTGTGTTTATTCATCTACACCACAAGAGGGCAGCAATGTGTTTTTTGAAACCAGGCTATTAAAATTCAGGATGACGCTGCACCTACTCCGAAAAGCTGTGGGTGCAATTTAGTTTCACGTGAAGCCACGCCCATGTCCCGTATTTCTCTTCATATATATATATATATATATATATATGAAGAGAAATACGGTTTTTTTGATATATAGATATAGTGTCAATTCGTACTAGACTGGATATTCCGTGTATATATAATTGCAGATATATAACCAGTCTTGGTGAAAAGGAGTTGGGGGGTAATAATGCGGGGGGGGTGTCAGGTCTCCCTTGTTTTGGTGCTTGGTGTGAACATGATGTTTCTGTTGCACGTGCATGACATGGTGTGTTAATATCATGAGCACTGGTGCATCCTCTGTACTCTTATGTAATGTTTAGGCATGAATGTGGGTCATGTGTGTGCTGCTCTTTTAAGCTTTATTACCCCCTACTTGAAAACCACGCGCATTAATTACGTCCGCGCGTTTGAGTGGGTGTGCGCATGTGCGTGTTTTTATTTATTTTTATTGTCTCTCGCCTCTTGCGTCACAAACACGCCCCCTTCTTTGAAGACCGTAACACTCAGCACACAGAGAGAGTGACGTGATTTCACGCCCCAGCTCTGTAGCACGTGTACGGGGCGCGTTCACGTGGCGTGGACGCGCGGACACGAGAGCGAGCGCAGGTGGAGAATGTGAGCGGTGTTTCTGCGCAACCATGGAGCTGGAGGTGGAATCCGCCGAGTGAGTATCACCCTGTACAGGAGTGAGTGAGTGAAACTTTGCATTAAATAACAAATGCAAGGGTCATTTTTGCTTCCTTTTGATTTTGAGTTGTTTTTTTTCTGATCATGATGTGGTCTCGTCCTCAGCTCAGTGAGAGAGAGAGAGTGTGTGTGTGTGTGTGTGTGTGTGTGTGTGTGTACTGGGATCCCTGAGCTGTGTGCAGTGTAACCACTGAATGACCTGTTCTTGAAATGTCAGCTTCATGCCGCAGGATCATTAAATCTCTTTTCCGAGTCGGAGTTAATCACATTCTCACCTTCATCCTCACTGCGCGCCTCCCCTCTGATTTGTCAGGTTGTTCTGGAGCTGGTGTTGATCAACAGTTTCGAAAAACAGATTGCTTCCAGAAGGAGTCTGTAGGTGGATGGATGGATGGATGGATGGATCTTTATTGTTGTTGTAAATGTTGACATCATGGAGAAGGTTCTGTTTACTGAAGTTCTGCAGCTTGTTCTGGTGACCAACATCAACAGGGAACCTCTTCTGCATCATTACTCTCTGTTTGTTTGTTTGTTTGTTTTGAGAGATCATTTCGACCAATGGTTTTACATCTTGTGCTCCAAATGATCTGTCTTCCCTCCTCCAGTGACGTCCCGAAGAAATAAACCATTTAGATTGAAATGGGAGTTTTGGTAGAAACACAGCTCCAGTGGGAAGATGAAAACTTCAGAACGCTGAAGAAAAAGCTAAGCAAAGTTTGAGTCTGGTGGAACTACTAAAGGTTCCGTAATTACAGCTACCTGGGGTTTGAAAAAGGAGAGAACCATAGATATTGTTATGCAGGGCCATCTTCAGATGTTGGGTTAGAGGTAACATGGATATTTTATATATTTTAATATTTGCTGTGAAGTTTATTTTTTCAAAGTTTATTCTTATTCAGTGTTATTTATATATATTATTGATATATATTGTAATGTTATTCTTATATAAGCTGTTTGTTGTTCATTTTATTTTTTTTTTATCAGTGGATAAATTAACTGCATGTTCATGAGGTTTGAGAAATTAAAATGTGAAAATAGACATTTTTAAGATTTTAGTTTTCAAATTAGTACTTATTAATTTTTAAATATAAATGTATTTTTAAAATTTTTATTTTAAGATTTTAAACTATATATAT